>SOPF01026863.1:0-129142 GCA_012979155.1 Hypericum perforatum
TCAGGTTCCGACGTGCCATAGTAGCGTTGATTCTGGAGTCCGTCGTTCGATTCCGTCTCTTCTGTTCGAGGGGGATATTTTTTGAGGTCTCCAGACTTGTGCCATCGTGTACATCCGTTTAGTCGCTCCGTAGTGGTTAGACTTTGTCTATGTTTGATCGTGGATTGTCCCTTTGGAGATGCTTGTGCATATGTACGATGTTTGCGATATGACTTCCGCATATTTGTTTCCGATGTAGGTTTTGAGGTTTACGATGATGGTTTTATCCATCTTTGCTTCCGCATGTTTATACGATGTGAGTTTTTCATGAATCGCATGTGATGATGTGTGAGGCTTGCTAGGTTGCACGTTTGCGAGGTATGCTAGATTGCACTCACGTGTGTGATGTTTGTGGTGTGGCCTAGCGCCGGTCACCGACCTTTGCGCGGGTCGTGACATTACAATTAGCTTATTTGAATTCAGAGAATAAAGTGTGCATTTCGATACACTACGAGGTCTGAGAGTTATTTAATTCTTACTGTAATTTGCATAAAACTTAATAGTTATTTGTGTAATGTAAAACTTAAAAGATACAGAAATTCAACTGTTTGGAAAATCCGAGGAAAAAATTAGGGGCCATGTTGAAAAAAAAAAGTGTATTGAACATTTCGTCTATACAGAATATAAAGTAGTTGTGGATTTAAAATCATTTTTTTTGACTAAAATTTTGAATTGACACGAATTCACTGAAAAATTACAAATTGAAAATAGAAGTCTCTATATGTATTTTAAAAATGCCCCAACAGTCTTCAACTCAAATGTAGAACAAATTCAGTATTAGTTTTTCGTGTCTTATATGTAAAACATGAAGGTATTTGAAAGAATTACAAACGTGTACCTAGCACAATCAAAAGGATATTGATAAGCAAGCGAATACGAGGGATGCCCATTTGTAAAATAAAGAATTTTTTATGCTTGAGACTTTCTTTAAGGTATTGAGCAGAATGAGACTGAAAAAAGCATAATGAGATGAGACTTTTAAAAAGGAACACAGGCATTATCAATCTAGATTTTGACCAAATTATGAGACTGCCAAAAAGGTACCAATCTAGATTTTGACCAAATTATGAGACTGCCAAAAAGGTACCAATCTAGATTTTGACCAAATATGACACTGACAAAGGAAAGAAACGTTATTTTTTTATATAAGTAAAAGATTTTATTACCCACCAAAGAAATTACACCAAAGGTGTACAAAGTGCATTGCACCAAAATTGTCGAAAGACACAAACGCCTAAAGATTACACCAAAGGTGCGCAAGTGCATTACATCTAAGCAACGTCTAAAGCCCAATGCGACCAAGCCCACACTGTCAAGGGATGGATCAAAATGAACCGCGTGCCGCCTCGTTAAACTGTTGGATGATCTCAGAGGGATTGCCCTCCCAAAAGCATCCGAGTCTTTGCGCTAAATCCCATGTCTCGACAGCCTGCTCCTCCAGCCGAGCATCATTTACATCCGGGGGCTTAGGGTTTGACTTCCCTATAGCTCGAGCAGGAGAAGCTACCTTAATCTTATGCCCGGGTCTCCGCATCAGAGCAAATGCTTTGTGCGTGGATTTTTGAGACCTCGAGCTTGATCTCGTTGGCACCACACATATTCCTTTGCCTCTGGACTCCGCCGAAGCTTGAGTTTCAGTCTCAAACGAAACAGGTAAAGCACCTTGGGTTCTCAGTGGTGGTGGTGACCGGAGGAATCTTCGCAGGAGCCTTGGACCTTCTCCAGTCGAACTTTGCCAAGGATACAAAGAGGTGCTTGTTTTCCACCAGTTTACCATTGGTCGAGAAGGATACTGAAGTAGCATTTTTAGACAGCGGAATTCAGATGAAACTGAATCTAGAGTTTTGTTTGGACAGTTTGGACGCAATATAGGCATCCACCACAGTGCATAAGGGTGTGAAGTATTGTCGGAGATTGGAAGAACTCCACTCTGGAAGGAGATTATCGACAAAAATGGAAGTAGAAGGGACCATGGTTAGACTAAAAGAAGAGCCCTCCGCCACCTCTGACCTCCCCGCCGGTGGGAGGTGGAGAGGAGCGGCAGAAGGTGGAGAGTCTAGCGTAGACGTCCAAGTAGTAAGGATTCTGATTTAGGAGATAAGTGGTGTTGGTATTGGTTCAGGAATTATGTCGAACACATGTATGGCGCGATAAAAACTCCTCTCAGTTGGTTTTCCCTGTCCACTCCCCTGCTCTAATCAACCCCCGACAACAGTTGGTTTCTTAATCTATTTGTCGTTGACGTATTTTGTTGGTTGTGTGATGTTTGGGGTTGGTGGAGGAAGGGGCAAAGGAGTGAAGGAGAAGGACGGTTTGGGGTTGGAAAGAAACGTCATGATTTACATTGTTTTATAAAAAGTCCATATTTAATTTTATGGAATGTAGACAATACTATTAAGTAGAGAGAAAGAGAGTATAAGATGGGACATCAGCTTCTCATTAATATAAGAAAAATGTGTACATCAAATGAGAATACATGAATCTATTTATAAGTTAAAAAACTAACCAACTAATAACCCACTAAACCCACTGACTTTATGAAGAAATGGTGAAATGGTGAAGTGGACGAGAGAATGATAGAAAATGATGGATAGAGATCATGGGGAAATGGCATCCACAGTTAATAATTCATAATACTCTTCTTTGGATGTCATTTGAATAACGTGCCTCATTAAAATCTTACTCGAAAAATTCGTTGGGACAAAACCGTAGTTAAAGAAAAGAGTGCTCTCAAATATCAATAATCGTTAGATTAAAAATTTAAATCCAAAATATTTATTTAATAGTCAATAAATAATTCACATCATGAAAATTATATTTTAGACATTTCCACTAAATCCATTACAATATTCTCTAGTTTGAGATGAACATTGTTGATTGAAGAAGTATGTGTGATCGAAATTCACATAGAAATAATAATGAACAAAATTTGAGTAAAATCTCAAACTGAAAAACAAAAAATATATATCTCTTTTATTCAACAAAAATATCAAAAACTACTACCTATTGAGGGTTGAATAATTATTGGGTTCGAATAAGTTTAGCGCAAAAATAACCCTTTTTCACTATCAAAGTTTTTCGCGAGGTTTTACTCCAGTAGAATTTTACCAATATTTTGAGTACAATCTCGTCATACTTCTCTCAACATCCAAGATTGTAAATATTTGTAATTATCTATACTGAATAAAAATTAACTTATAGTAAAACCTATAAGATTGCCACTTGAGAGTATAATCGGGGCCATAACATTTATTTTTAGGGAGATAGTTTGGTATGACCGCGTGAATTATTTTTCTAGCTAGTGAATTCCGATTTCAATTTCGAGTTCTAGTAGATGCATTTGCATACTTTCTTTTTTATTTTACGGTTGGTAACACAGACTCCTTTTTCCCCCTCTGTTATCTCGCAGATAAACTCGCATTTTAAGGTGTAGCACTCCCGATTCGGTACCTCAATAGGTTGTTCTTCGATTTCCAACAAAAAAAAGGTTGTTCTTCGATAAGAAAATCTCGTTCCCTTCCTTCCACCTGGGACGACATCATTCATACATCAAATTCAATATAATAAGGTGACAAATTACAATTAGGGCACTCAAATTTAAAAGTATAGATTGTTCATTTTTTCCGGTATACGAGCCCAAAATACTTTGAATGTAGAGTTCTTAAAAGCGAGGTGGTATTAGGCAAGACTTAAAAATATATTAATTTCGGATCTTTCGAACATCTTCGGGAAAAAGGAAGGGAAATTATCAATTAGACCATGTTTCAAATTTATTTAGTATAATTGGAACATTTCCTGGATTCACAAAATAAAGTAATGGCGGATTAACAAATAACTATATTTCAACTAAGACTCCGAGTACCCACTATCAACAAATTAAGTTAAATTCTTATTTCAAATTAGACAAACATTGAAGTGGCCAAAGTGTTGTATTTATCTAGGGTTTATGGATGATTATGAAGAATTGTTAAATGAAGAGTTTCACTAAATATAATAGATTATTTTATGCAATCCAATTGATATGAACTTGATGAGTAATTATAAATTGAATATAAAAGTCTCTATATGTACTTGATGTGAAAGATTCATCAGTCTTCAATTCTAAATATCAGAATTGCACATATTTAATATTAGTTGATGTGTCTTATATGTAAAACATGCACGAGTGTCTTTGAAAGAATTACAGAAGTATTACCTAGCGCAATCAAAAGCATAGTGATAAGCAAGCGAATACAAAGGATGGCCATTTGTGGAATGAAGATTGTTTTTTCGCTAGAAACTTTCTGTAAGGAATAATAAAACTAAAAGACTTTTAATAAGAAGTTAACTAATGAATATGATATAAGATTTTATAAGTATTTTCTTATATATAGTGTTGAGTAAAATGAGAATGCCCGAAAAAGGAGCACAAGCACTATCAATCTAGATTTTAACCAAAAAATTTAAATATTTGAGTTTAACTGAAAAATTAAAAGATTTGATTTTAACCAAATATGAGACTCCTAAAAAAGGAAACAAACGCTACAATCTACATTGTTTTATGAAATCAACAATATTCATATTATCTTGATTCAGATTAATGAGTGATTTCTATAGCAAGCATAGGCTACCATGAATTCTTTTTGAAATTGGCCTCTTTGTGTTTCTTAACCTGATTGCTTGTACATAAGATTTTTCTTTACTACAATCACTTCACTTATCCAAAAAATAGTGGTAAACAACATTCTCAATAACATGTTAATTTTTTTAGACAACACTTGCAATGAAACAGCAGAAGTGTCGGTATTTGGTGTTAGAATGTCTAAATCAAACCTTTACTGATGACTCAAGTCATCAGTATTAACTACACAAAAGCCATGACTCCTCCAAAACAGTAGTTTCGGGTTCTGAAAAAAATGTAGCTCTAGATGCCGCATATCTTTCTCTACCCAGAAGCATCAACTATTAAATATTTTAATTATATTTTAAGTTAAAATTTTTTAGAATACATCATTGTTAAATACTGTTGGTGTCTTTTGGGTTTTTGGAAGTAAAAACCAAAAGACACAAGTTGGTAACAATTAAAATAAATAGAAAGAAATAAAAATATGACATGGCTTTTGGAGTTTGAGTTTATTGATGTCTTTTGCCATTTTAACATGTCCATTGGTGTCCTATAAATAGGAGACACCACTTGCCATTTCATTTGCCCCAACAACTCTTGTATAAACATTCATTAGCAATAGTTGTTCTTCTCTCCTCCTCTCTTGAGTCCGAAAGTTCCGGGTATATAAGGGTTCGCCCGAAAGGTTCGAGAGTCGTGTGCAACGATCTTGGAACCGCCCAAAATAGTCATTGTATCTTGGGGACGATTGCCGTAGCCCGTAGTGCACTGAAATATAAGGGGCAATCTCGTCTTCCGGAGAAAGTGTCCAACACTTGCCTCGACTATAGTCCGATCCTAATCAAGTACACACCATCCGACAACCCAACAATCGTAAGACGAGATTCGTGTACTTGAAGATGGCATCGACTAGCACCGTCCAAGCACGAGCACGAGCACGGGATAGTGCGAAGTAGAGTCTAAGGCACGAGCATGGGGCCAGGCACAGACTCAAGATCGGGAGCAGGTGCTTGGGTGCACTAAGCACTTCGCACGCTCGCCACATCGCAAGGAGCTCTGAGGAGCCTTAAATGTTTTGGAAAATTCTGAAGTAATCCAGAATCTAAACAGCGACGGGACGTGAGACCGAGAGGAGGATAAAGTCCCTGTCTACGATGAGACATAAGGTTGGTGGATAAGGCCGACCAGCAAAGGGACACAGCGAGGACTGGATAAGGTAGTTAGACAACCATCTGAAGGGATACAAAGACTGAATACCTATCCAGAAGCATCCGAAAAGACACAACTACTCACAGACAGCCTGCTGGCCACAGGATGTTTCTGTTCAGAGTGTGTTCGTGGTCTTTCGGGATGGCAGCCTCTAACCCTATAAATAGAGGGGTCCTCCTCATTTGCAATCCATCCCAGTGACAAGTATTTGATAACACCATCATACGGTACTGAGAACTGTCTATGCTGAAAGGCCAGAGAAGTTTAACGGTACTAAGTTCAAGAGGTGGCAACAGAAGATGATGTTCTATCTGACCACGCTCAACCTGGTACGGTTCTTGAAAGAGGACGCACCAAAGCTCGTGGAAAAACGAGAAAGATCAACAATTGATCAACGCCCTCGATGCGTGGAATCACAGTGACTTCATCTGCCACAACTACATCCTGAATGGACTAGATGACATGGTCTACAATGTTTACGCAGTACACAAGACCGCTAAGGAGCTATAGAGTTCACTTGAGAAAAAGTACAAAATGGAGGATGTCGGGACAAAGAAGTTTATCGTCAGGCAGTTTCTCGACTTCAAGATGGTAGACTCCAAGAAGGTCATCGACCAAGTGCAGAAGTTGTAGCTGATCCTTCACAAGATCCATGCTGAAGGGATGCAACTCAGTGAGTCCTTCCAAGTGGCTACGATGATCGAGAAGGTCTCCCCACTCTGGAAAGACTTCAAGAGCTACCTCAAGCATAAGAGGAAGGACATGAGCCTAGAAGACCTGATCGTGAGGCTTTGGATTAAGAAAGATAACCGAAAGTCCAAAGTCAAGCAAGACAAGGCTACCTCTAAGATCACCGTGAACCTCGTCGAGGGAAAAGGTGGTAATAAGAGGAAGAAGTCCGGGGACACACAGGAGAAGCAAAAGCCTAAGAAGAAAAAGAATAAGAAGATCAAGGGTGATTGCTACAACTGTGGGAAACCCGGCCACATGGCAAAAGACTATTGCCAACCAAAGAAAGATGATAAAGGAATGGCAAACCTAGCTGAAGACCTATCTGAGATAGATCTAGCAGTCTTGGTGTTTGAGGCCGACCTAGAGGACTATCCGAGAGAGGAGACACAGGAGCTACCTAGCACTTCTGCTCAGATAAGGGGATATTCTCCAAAATTTCCAAAATTGTCAAACTAGGCGAGGTGGTCTTAGTTGTTAAAGCTAGAATACAGTTCCCAGCTCACTGTTAAGCATAGTTGGGTTTTCTAAGCTTGTATTTGATATACTTGTAATGACCAAAATAGGTCAATTGTAGGCAAGGGTTACCTTAGAAATGGGGCCTATTAAGATGAATGTAATAATTATACATCGTACCATTAACGGTCGAAATAGAATTACAAATTCTTCTTATTTGGTCGAGTATTCTAAATTATGGCATAATAGATTAGAACGCATAAATTTAAACTCGCTAAAAAGTAGTAAGTTTAAATTTATTATCAAATCTGAAGTTTAACCCTTCCGATAAATGTGAGGTATGTGTGAAGGCTAAAATGGCCAAAGCACCTTTCCATTCGGTGGAAAGAAGTACCACGCCTTTTGAGTTCCTTCATAAGGATATGAAGCACGTACAAACTAAAGGCGAAAAGATATGCTTTATCATGTTTATCGATGACTGCATGAATTACGGTTATGTATATCTCCTAAAGGTAAAGACGAAGTTCCTAAGGCCTTCATGAGATATAAGAATGAGGTTGAAAATCAATTCAGCGTGAAAAAAAAAAACCAAAACGATCCAAAGTAATCGAGGAGGAGAATATGTAGCTTTGTTTAAAGAACTTGGTCGAGAGCACAACATCATTCGTCAGACGACTACTCCATCTATAGCTTCGTTTGAAGAACTTTGTCGAGCACACGGCATCGTTCAATAATTGCTCCATACTCGCCTCATTCGAATGGTATGGCTAAATGCCAAAATCAAACTCTTAAGGAGATGATTAACGTAATGTTGATTAGCTCGGGCTTATCCCAGAAATATGGGGGGAAGCTGAGCTCTCAGCTCATTCTAAGCAAGTTACCACACAAGAAAAAGGGTTAAAACCCCATATGAGCTATGGAAAGGAAAGAAGCATTCCTATGATTACCTTAAAGTATGGGGGTAGCTAGTAAAGGTTGAAGTACCTAAGCCTAATGCAACCTGAAGGGTTGGCAGCTCCTAGTCTAGAGCATAAAGTATGTCAGTTAGTCAAATCACTATACAGACTAGAATAAATGCTGAAAAAGTGACAAGAGAAATTTGATAAAACTAATACTGTCAAATAGCTCTAAGATCGACAAGTGCGATAAATGTGATTACATTAAAGGCACATCAAAGCTTACATAATGATACGTCTCTACGCAGATGACTTACCAATTATGGGAAGCGATAAAGAGATTATCGTGGAAAAACTAAGAACGTGTTAAAGGACCACTTTGACATGGAAGATATGAGTCTAGTGAACGTCATACTAGGGATAAAGCTCTCTAGGAAAGCCGATGAAAGTACCTTGACACATCCCACTACGTAGAAAGTGTGATCAAGAAATTCGAAGCTTATGACAAACCTCTGGTTAAGACTCCAGTCGAGGGGACTCAGTATCTCAACTAAGGTATGCGCAAAGTATTGGGAGCCTAATACATTTAACAAACTGCAATCGTCCCGATGTTGCGTACTCAGTTAGTAAACTTAGTAGATTCACAAGTAATCCAGGAAAAAGATCACTAGCTAGCTGTGGAAAAGGTTTTACGGTATTTAAAGCATACCATAAACCAAGGCATACACTATGCTAAATATCCAGCTGTATTAGAAGGATACAGTGATAAAAACTGGATTATCGGATACCAAGGACTCCAAACCTACGAGTGAATATATAATCACTATAGGAAGAGGAGCTGAGTCTTGGAAGTCCTCCAAAGTAAATGTGCATAGCTCGATCCATGATGGAGTCGGAGTTTATAGCACTACATGAAGCTAGGGAAGAAGCTGAGAATAACTCAGAAACTTCCTTGAGGATATTCCATATTGCGGAAAAGTTTGTGCCTCCTGTATTAATATATTGCATGTAATAGGAAAAGTATAAAGTACAATGCACAATGGTAAGTCTCGACATATTGGTCGGAGACATAACACCGTTAGACAATTGATCTCTAGTAAAGTCCCGGGAAAATTGAGCTGGTCCTTTTATGAAAGGAATCATTCGAGATCAAATGTACAATGCAGTAAGGGGAATGGGATTAAAATCCATACACTAAAGGACGTCCATAGCGGTAACTCAACCATGATGAGTGGAGATCCCACAAACTTGGTTCAATGAGACAACTAAGTTATGGAGGGTTCAATTAATCACCTAGAACCTAACCCATTCTCAGAAGCTACCCAGGTGTCGACCTGCAGAGGTGTGGCTAGGTTAAGCATTTTTGCTTTTAATAATTCTTATACCTTGTTGAAGGTGGAGTATGGCAGGATACTCCCGATAGGAGATCACCTATGTAAGTGTGAAGTGAGGCCGCTTCAAATAGGAAAAAACACTTATGAATCCAAGATATGGTCCATGGCCGAAAAGGACACAACATGAGAACCTAAATATACTAGGATTGTTATTGTGTAAATGTTATTGTCTTGGTTTACACAAAAAGCTGACAGTTCAAGACGTTCACCGAGCAGCGAGTAAATCCGATAACATCTTACTAGAGAAGATTCAAAGCCGCAAGCTACCTATCTTGATGCAATAATAATACATCGGAACTTTCGATTAGAGTCTGCATACATTGGTCATCATTCATGTGATTGTTAGACTAAAAATGTTAACCATGTGGGGGATTGTTGGTGTCTTTTGGGTTTTTGGAAGTATAAACCAAAAGACACAAGTTGGTAACAATTAAAATAAATAGAAAGAAATAAAAATATGACATGGCTTTTGGAGTTTGAGTTTATTGGTGTCTTTTGCCATTTTAACATGTCCATTGGTGTCCTATAAATAGGAGACACCACTTGCCATTTCATTTGCCCCAACAACTCATTGCATAAGCATTCATTAGCAATAGTTGTTCTTCTCTCCTCCTCTCTCGAGTCCGAAAGTTCCGGGTATATAAGGGTTCGCCCGAAAGGTTCGAGAGTCGTGTGCAACGATCTTGGAACCGCCCAAAATAGTCGTTGTATCTTGGGGACGATTGCCGTAGCCCGTAGTGCACTGAAATATACGGGGCAATCTCGTCTTACGGAGAAAGTGTCCAACACTTGCCTCGACTATAGTTCGATCCTAATCAAGTACACACCATCCGACAACCCAACAAATACTTGATTAAATTTTTTTTTTATCACTTTTCAAAAACTTTTAAGAAGTTCGAACTTAGATTATTCATCTCAGTTATCCAAATAATTTTTTTTATGGGAACCCTCAAATAACTTACGCACTAAGTAGGTGGTATAAACCATAGCAAATATATGCTGTCGTGACTCATGATCACATATTCTCATAGATCGGGAAAAAAACATGAATCTTCATTAAAGATCTCATCCAAAACGAAACAAAATTTTCGATACCATAAATAAAACAGCCGAACACATCTGAACACAAGTAAAGATCTAATTCGACCAAAAAAGACATATCTCCTTTATTCAACGAAAATACAAAAGAGAAAAAGTATCCAAGAGCAAAACTTGGAGAGTATAATTGAAGCGATAGCATTTTTTTTATGGAGACGATTCTGACACAAATCCGTAAATATTTTCGGTTTGGCTAATATGGTTCCAGATTTCGATTCCGAGAATTAGCTAGAAAAATATGCATTCCAAAATTTTTGAGTATAGGGTAGGGAAGACATCGTCCTTTCTTCCCTTGCGTTTTATTGCAGAGATTCTGGCAGTATTAAGGGGTCGCATATTTCTTTAGGTTGCTGTTCCGAAAGAAGACGGTTTTTCCTTCCTTCTACTTAGGACGGACATCATTCCTACAGCAACTGCATTAGACAAGTTATCATAAAAAAGAAACTACATTAGGCAAGTAACAACATAAAATGAATTGACTATTATATGAGTTTATAACTTTACAAAGTTCCATGGTTTAATTTACAACAGATATTATATTGGTATATAAATTCACATCCCAAAATATAAAATTATTCAGGCAATTATACTTTATCTATTTTTGAAATGTAAATTTTACTCATAACAATTAATAACCTATCTAAAATGATAATTTTTTCCATTTTCAACAATATCACTTTATAAAAATTTTACTATCTACTTTTTTTCACCATGGACTAATTTGCAATTCCTCTTCCTTTTTTTCTTAAATTTTTCGAAGTGTTTAATTCTGGTATCTTTTCACTTTTACCTGTAAAAATATATTTCTCAAGTTTTATGCAAATTATATGAAGAGTTAAATACTCATAGACCTCGTAGTTTGGCGAAACGCATACCTTAATCTCTTTAACTCGACATACCTAATTGTGATTTTTTAGTGTAAGGTAAAAAAATAGAAAAATAAAAAAAATAAAAGGCTTATAATTTAGCGACACAAGGAGATACAAAGTTCAAGAAAATTCAAAGTTTAAGTCTTGACAATGATGTAAAATTTATCTATAATTTTTTTTAAAAAAAATCCATTGCAAAACAAAATTTTAGATCAAAAAGTTTGTAGCTTACCGACATAAAGCATTCTAGATCTGTAGAATGTCAATATTTCAACTTTGATCATACTACCATTAAGCTCATCCACGGTGGGAGTGAGAGAGCAACAGACAGACCAACGCACCAAAAAATTTCCAGTCTCCGTATGAAGATGTTCCACAAAAGCCAATTTGATCTACAATCTAGCAGCAGGTGACACCAGGATTCATCATCCTCACCACAAATTGGACATAAACAGTCCTAGTAATTCAACCTAAACATCATGATCAAGTCGTCAGAAGTAAGACGCCTTTCTGTATTGCCAGCCACAAAAAGCTCTTTTGTGCTCTGTTACTCCAATTAGTCGTCGAGAGTGTGGCATCAGATAATGGAAGGTTACTAGATAAAGAATAATAAAGAAAAAATTCTGGACTCTTGTTTACCTGTAGTATAGACGTTTAAATAAACATATAATGAAGGGATGGATAAGAATCGATTTTTTTCGTTGAACAAATTACATTCCGAAAAATAAAGAGATACCAGTGAACATTGTTAACATTACCCAGCCACATATGTCTCTTTCACTTTCCAAAGGCTCACTTTTCCAAATCATAATATTAATGTGTATAATATTAACAATCACTTACATTATCAACAACCACTTAGATAGTGGTATATAAAAATTATGTATCTAATAAAAATATTACTTTATACAAAATTAGAATTGATATCCACTATTAAAATTTTACTAAAAATATGAGTTATTACAATAGAAAAATTATTAAATTTTAACATTATTTTGACTTCGACTCATTTTTTTTTTAAATCAATTTAGAGATATTATCACTTTATACAAGTTATTAGTGCATTTCCTCTTAAAAACATAATTATTTTTAACTAAGATTTTTAGTACCTGTAACAACAAATCAAGTTAATTTTTAGGCTAAATTATCCTCAGGTCCCTAACTGATGACCATTTTTGTAGTAAGGTCCCTAGATAATTTGAATTAGATGTAAAGTCCTTACTCTATAGTGAATTACTAGTATGAGGTCCTTCGATGATGTCATCAATCTTTTTTTGTTTTTTTCATAAAATTGACCAAAATACCCTTATACAATAAAATAAAAAAATCATCTTCTCCCCAATCATCTTTTTCTCCTTCATCTTCATCTTCAACCTTGAACACCAAGAATATTATTTCCAAAAAATAAAAAAAAATTCAACAGATCCGGAGAAAACCAAAATCTAAGATTACAAGAAAATCATCAATTTCAAGAAAATTCCAGATTACAAATCTCTTAAACCAATCTACTAGGGACTCGCTACAATCCTCCCCCGAGAACAACGTTACTATCCACAATGGATCCACAGTCACTACATTAAGGTTACCCACTCCGTCAATATCATCTACAAAAAGAGATTCCATTACCCATCCACTCCTTTGCCGTCAACTGACATATCAAATTACTCGACCCGAACTCGTTGAACTCCGTGGCCCTCTATCTCTTCTTCCTCATCTCTAAACTTGAGGGCCCTATCCCATCCCCACTACCTTTCTTCCTCACAACCAAATGGGGATAACGGTATTGGAGGACTACGTGGATAGGCCATGGAGGGGTTTGGGGCTACACTACTGATTGGGTACGAGTGGAAGAAGGGACATGCGATTGGGAGGAATGTCAAGGGCAAGGAGGATGTCAAGGTGAAGCAATTCCTGAAGTAGTTTAGTAATGCAGGGTTAAGGTTTGTGTTTGTTAAGTCTGCTAATATTAATGGTGAGACATATAATCTGATGGATGAGAGTGATTATTAGAAATGTGAGAGGGATTTACGTTAAAGTAGTAGGAGAAGCGGTTTGGTAATCTAGGGTTGGGGGGTTTGTCTGATGAGCATGTTGATATTATTAGTAATCAGAGCGAGACTGGAAATGGCAAGAGCTAAGAGAGAGAGAAAGGGGGAAACAGAAAAAAGGAATTAGTTTAGAATTAGGAATGAGGTAGGGTTTATAATTCCATTAAGCAAATAGAATTATTTTTGATATTAGTGTTGGGTGTTTTTGTGGTTCGATCTTGGTGGTTTAAGGTCTAATAAGATTTTTTTATAAAAAAATTAGGGGTATTTTAGTCATTTTAGTGATAAAAAATTGCTGACATCATCCTTAATCATATTAGGGACCCAAGACCAATATTAATAAGGACCTTACATTTAATTCAAATTATTCAGGGACTCTACTATAAAAATGGCCATAAGTCAAGGACTTGAGAGTAATTTATCCTAATTTTTATTCAAATTGGACAAACTGCAAGTGGCTGAAGTGTTGTATTATGAATAACAACGTGGACTTGTTAAATGAAGAAGTCCAGTTAAAAAATAAGAGAAAAGTACACTTAGGTACTCTGTAGTTTGACCGATTCTCACTTAGATACCATGTGCTTTTTGGACCGTAAAACAAGTCCAAGTTATGAAAATTTCTATCACGGACTAGTCTGGATCTTTGGTCTGCGTCTTTTTGACAAAATGATGCTATTTTGCATCCTATGTGGTGGTCCATATGGTTGACAACATATTTTATTTTAATACCAAACTATTTACACTATATTTAAAATCCCCTCTCTATTCTTTCTCTCTCCCTCACCATTCGTAGCCCTCCCTCTCAACCCCATCCAATAATTTTCAACTGACAGATTACACTTTAAGTTATTTTTTTATCAAGACTCGAAGTTGCTTCTTACAATGCAAAAAAAGGCTTTGGCCTGACAATAATTATCCAAATCCAATCCCAGAAAAAGGAACACAGTAACTCTGAAGAATCAAGTTTTACCTCGGCGTCGCAAAATTCCACAGACATTTCAACATAGGAATGCCAAAAGTTAACAAACTCCTATAACTACCCTACAAGCTTTTTAGAATTTGGGAAAAATCCTAACAATCCCAACTGGAATTATAGCCAAAAGTACACCAACATTGAAGCAGAAAACACACTTATCAACACGGAGATGAAAAGCCCACAAAAGCCAAAAAAAGAATGAAATAAGAGAGCAAATTACTCACCACCCCAAGCAGTAGCAATAGAAGCAACCAAAGTCCCAACAGTAAAGAACTAATGGCTCAAACACATCCTAACCTCATCTATATGTTCGGCCAACCTCATAAAGATCTAAGGGAGTGACTCTGGTCCCACACATCGTGATACGAGAGAGGAGGAGAGAGAGAGGAGGAGAGGGAGAGAGGGAGGAGAGGAGAGAGAGAGGAGGAGAGGAGAGGAGAGGAGAAAGAGTGGAGGAGGAGAGGAGAGAGAAGATAGATAAGGGTTTTTAAATATAGTGTAAACAGTTTTGTATTAAAATGGAATTTGCTATCAACCACGTGGACCACCACGTTGGACGCAAAACTATGTCATTCCGTCAAAAAGACACGGACCAAAGATCGAGACAGGTCCGTGATGGAATTTCCATAACTTGGACATGTTTTACGGTCCAAAAAGTACAAGGTACCAAAGTGAGAATCGGTCAAATCACAGGGTACCTAAGTGTACTTTTTCCAAAAAAATTAACGGATTGCTTTATCCTATTCCATCGATAAGAATTCTATGAAAAATTATAAATTGAATATAGAAATCTCTTTATATACCCGTGAAAGAATGACCCTTAAATATGTCCCAGCAATTTTTACTAAAATATCAAAAAAAATTCGATATTAGTTTTTGTTTTATATGTAAAATATGAGGGTCGTTGAAAATTACAAGTATACCTAGCACAATCAAAAGGATGTTGATAAGCAAGCGAGTACACGGGATGGCCATTGGTGAAATAAAGAATTTCCTTAGCTAGGGACTTTCTTAAAAAAAAACTAATACTATTTATTAAGAAGTTATTACTTGAATGTGTTATAAAATCTTATATGACTATTTTCTTGTATATAGTGTCAAGCATAACCATAATTTTAAAATACGAGCAAGAGAGTGACTTGGGACTTCTTCTATTCAATCGGTCTGACCGATTTTACTGCTTGTGAGTCGGTTGTTCTAAAGTTATAAATATTAGTTGTATTCGGACCTGAAAAAATGGAAACACCTCATCAAATCATCGGGGAGGCTCTCAATTTTTTTTAAAAAAATTAGGCTAAGATCCTTGTATTTTGGGGATTCAACCGTTTTCATCCATACTGTTTAAAAACTACTTTTTCGATCCCCACTATATATAATAACATAGACGTTTAGTCCCTCATTCCGACGCCGAAATTTTTTCCAGCCAAAACCTCACCTGATTGGACCTTTTTACCCTTCTGTCCGAAATTTACTTAATAACTCCAAAATTATGCTACTTCTTACAATAAGACACACACACCCTATGAACCTAATTTCTCCACCCCTAATTTTCACCCCCTTCTAGTTCTAATCATCTTCTACCTCTAATCATCTTCAAATTCTCACTTCATCTTCTTTCTCTAAATATGAGTGTAAACAAATTCTCAAATTTGTGGAATAACCCTAATCAAAATCCCAAAATCTGAACAGATCTAGCAAAAAGGGGACCCGATTGGTATGACTCATATGAGTCGTGAAGGACTGAGATCCAATGGACATTAATTAATTACAAGTTACGACATTACTTGCTGCTCAGCAATTTGGACATTGGCGCACTACCACTACAAGCATGTTAATTACGGTATACTATTGTCATTTCATGAATAATATACCAGTGCCAACTGCCACGGTATAAACAATTTTACTTCAGTCGTAGCATTTTTAAATATTCGATCTTCATCTACGTCGGCGTGATCACGTCCTCTCGAATAAGCCATTGAATTTTCGGAGGCCTCTAAGGCAAATTTTGCTATATTAACGCCCCATTGTACAGTAAAACCATGGATAATGATGATATTAGTGGGATCCGTAAAAAAAAATCATTTTAAAGAGGTTATTATCATATTTGAGAGATTTATATTTTTTCTCCAAAAATAGTAAAATTTAAATTTAAATAATAAATGCAAAATTAAAAAAAATATTATATTTAGATTACTTAAATTTTGATTTTTTATATCATCCAAATGAATGATTTGATAAAAATATTTTTCTTACATCAAGAGAACGATCACAAAAGTATTTTTGAAATTATTATTGAATTTGTAAAGTACATAAATATATATTTATTATGAAATATCTTTTTATGCAATAATTAAGATCGGAATTCATCATTAAGTTTTTTTGAAAAATATAATTTATTACTATAGATAAATTATCATATAGTTATCGCAACTCAAATTTAATTTTTTTATATTAATTTAGAGACGTTCTCAGACATCATTTTACGCAGTATGACCTTAGCATTTTATTGGACCCAATGTAGGAAGTCTAGCTGAATAGAGAATTGATTATTGTTTTCAGAACCCGATAATTTTTATAAAAACAATCTGTTGCCAGTTTTTTTTTCTTTAATTGAGTAGTGATTTGTTAAAATCTATCTTCCAAACAATCATTTAGGTTCATGGTTATGCCTATTTCGATATAATTTTTATTTATGTTAATTTTCACTTCACACCATATCCTTAACCACAATTTTTTTGATGTAACCGTAGATACGATATTCAGTTGAGATTTTATGACGTAGATGTCTCTACACTTTTCTATAGCTTAGAGATAACGGCCAATATATCTGATAAAAAAAAAGAGAGATAGATGAGATAAAAACTCTTTAACGATGAGGTAATATGATCTCCTTTATTATTTTTATTTCACTCTTGATTAATTGTGTCGCAAATGAGATCCTAAATTTTCAATTTCAATAAACACCTAGATGCATTTGCATCTGGTCTCTCCGTGTTTAGTAACACATATTCCTCTTTTATGCTTATGCGATTTCTTGCAGACCTGCTGCGTGCAGAACAAGGGGTCGCATTGGTATATAGGTTGAGCAGGTGGTGGTTCTTCTTCAAGAACATGGATTTCCCTCCCTTCCACTTGGGACGACATCATTCCTAGAGCAACTGCATTGTATAAAAAATAGAAATATCAAGAAATTTTGAGTTGGAGTCCTTTGTGATATAACAATTTATTATGAGATATTTGCAACTTTTCAAAGAGACATTTAATTTGATTGGATTAATTGGATGGTTGTGTTTGACAGAACAAATAATCTGACCAACAAATTACGGATTTAACCGCTGAATTGTTGATTTAACAAAATTTTAATTTGGCGGTCGGAAAAGATGGAAAAATTAATTTCAACTAAGTTATCGCATACCTGTCGCCAACAAAAATTAAGTGAATTTCATGCGGTACGTATATAAGGTACACGGATGACAAAGATGATTTGTTAAATAAAGAGATTCAGTAAAAAGAATAACCATTTTTTTCTCACATTCAACTAAAATGAACAAAGAAGTATTTAAATAGTACTAAATAATAAAGATCAAAAAAGGAAAAAATGCAAAAGCATACCTAACGCAATCAAAAGGATATTGACCATCGTACGAGTATAAGAGATGGCCATTTGGAATGAAGAATTTCCTTCGGTTGGCTTTTTTTGAATAACAATAAAACTAATTGATTTTCACTAAGAAGTTAATTTTTTCCGAGTATCCTTCCGATCATTCTTCATATATATAATGTTGAGTGTTATGAGACTGCCAAAAAATGAATCAAGAATTATCAATCCAGATTTGGAAAAAACATTTAGGATAAGATTTGGACCTATTGAGACCACCAAAGAAAAATCAACAAAAAATGAAACAAGAATTATCAATCTATGTTTAGACCTACGAAAGAAAAATCTACAAAAGAATTTGGACCTGCTAAAGAAAGGGATCAAATGTTATCTCCCTCTCGGGTTGTCCTTATACAGGAGCAAGAATAATTTGGTAAAATCTTAATTTTTTTCCCATTAATTGTCTAATCACATTTTTACCTAATTTAAATTTAAAATTTTAACTATCTACCTAATTTGTCTCTTCCATTAATTACCTACTTTCTCTTTCTAATTAGTTCTGAGAAAAAATATTATTAATTAAAGAAAGAAAGTAGGTATTTAATAGGATGGACAAATTAGATAGATAATTATGATTTTAAATTCAAAATGGGTGCGTGGTTACAAACAATTAATGGAAGGAGAAAAAAATTAACCAAATTAGTGGATTTGCCTAAAAAAAGAAAATATTAACTATTTTATTAGTTTTGGGCAAAAGTCGTAAATGTCCATATATAAGGACAACCTCTCTTTAGTCCCTACCTAATCCAAATTCGTGTGAGAGGGAGTAGATTGGCTTGGATGGGGACAAGTTATTTTGTCCGTAAGCATCTGGGCCATTAGATCTGAATTTATTTAAAAATATTCAGATCTAATGGCTTAAACCATTCAAAGACATTTTTTACTTTTACCCAAAACTAATAAACTCCCGTAATTAATATCTAACACAACATATTGTCTTAAATTATTATTGGATTTGTAAAATATGTAAAAATATATGAAAATATATGTATTTAACTATTTATTATAAAATATCACTTTATGCAAAAATTAAGATCGCAATTTATTACTAAAATTTTAAAAATGGCAATCACAATTTTAGACTACCCGAATTCAAAATTAATTTTTTTATTAATTTAGAGAAGATTTCATGTTAGAAGGAATATTTTACACTATATGGCGGTAAGACCTTAGCATTTTATTAGGCCCAATATACGAAGTTTAGCAGAATAGAGAATTGATTATTGTTTTCAAACCTGATAATTTTTTAAGATTTTTTTTCAGTTACAAGTTTTTTTTTTCTTTAATCGAGTAGTGATATGTTAAAATATATATTCCAAACAATCTTTTAGGTTTAGGATTATGCCTATTTCGATATAATTTCTATTTATGTTAGTTTTCACTTCGCACCATATCCTTAAGGACCTTAACCACAATTCCTTTGATGTAACCGTAGATACGACATTCAGTTGAGATTTCATGACGTAGATTTTTCTATAGTGTAGAGACAGAAGCCAAATATATCTAATAAAAATGAGAGATAGATGAGATAAAAACTCTTAACGATGAGCTAATACAATCTCCTTTTATTTTTTTTTATTTCACTGTTGAATTGTGTCGCTAATGAGTTCCTACATTTTCAATTTCAATAAACACCTATTTTTAGGGTATTGCGATGCATTCGCTGTAAAATCCCGTATTTTAAATGAGAAACTAAAAGAAGTAAAATATCAAAGTACAGATAATCAGTAATCTAAAAATAAGTTACCACCGATTTACTATAATAGCTTTTCAACCAACTCATCCATCATGCTGCCTTTGTTCCAGACTCAACAAACTCATCTTGTATGCTAATAATCTTCATTGTTTTCTCAACCTCTTAAGACCACCCGCAACGGGGTGGTCACGCGCCCCGGGCACGACACATGGCGGTCCAGGATTGGGCGCGAGGAAAACCTCGCGGCGCCCCTGGTGTCAGTCGGGGCGCACCTCGCCCCGGACGACGTGGCCCCTTCTGATTGGGCCACGTCGCCCGGGGTAATATAATATTATTTTTTTAAAATCAAAAAAAATTAAAAAAAATCGGAAAAATTAGGAAAAAAATTCTAAAAATTCCTTTTACTTTTTTTGACTTTTTTGTGCAATTAAATATTTTTTATTATTTTTTGGTAATTTTATACAATTTTTTTAATCCAAATAACGGGACTTTTCGGATGAAAAAAATGTGTGTGGTCCAAATTTGATGTAAAAATTGTGTGGTCCAAATTTGATGTAAAATTCTAAAAATTATTACTACCTTCTTCATAATTTTTCACACCAAAATTTCTTATCTTTCTTATCTTTCAACAAAATCTACATATTTTTCATTATGGCCGAGTCAATGTTGGAGATGGTAGATGAGCATTTCCGAGATGGGAAGCTCTGTGAAGCCTACGATATGTCCATTATGACATGGCATATGGACCCATACAATGAGAGGTTCAAACACTACCATCCGCATTCCGCATCTTACTTGTTGCCGAAGATTACGATAAGGTGCCCAACGCGTACAAGATCCTTGATCTCCCCAACTTCGCAAGTTCGAACACTTTTGCGCATGCTTTTTGTCGTATTGGAAAGTTCGTCGCCACCAAGAATATCAAATCAGCAATTACTGAGAAAGCGTACAAGTTAGTCGTGGACGCTTTCGAGCTCCTCTTAGATGATGATAAGAGAATGCGGTTGAACTTGTACATTAGTTTGGGATTAATGTAAGAACTAAGCAATTTATGTTTTTTAAATGTAATGTAATATATTTCGATGTAATCAATTTCATATTTCTAAATTTATGTAATTGTTTCCAAGTTCGCATGTAACATATTTCGAATTTTATAAAATGTCTATTTCGCAAAATGTGGCACTTCGAAATTAAATTTACCGTTTTTAAAGTTACGCGAAAAAAATATTCGATTATGATACAGTTAGCTAAATTTAAAAAAAAAACTGAGCTGAGAAAAAAGCTGACGTGGCGCCCAGGGCAGCCCAGGGCATGGCACTGTAGCAGGGGCACCACTGTGGACTGAAAACTGAGAGCAGGGGCGCGAGTAACGTGGCGCCCAGGGCGCGCACTGTAGCAAGGACACCAATGGAGATGGTCTAACAGAAAAGGAATTAATCCTCATTACATATTCTTGACTCATACTCTTGGTGCAAATCTTCCTTACAAAGAAAGGAATATCAAGTTGATTTCTCTCCCCTCCTTTGTCCAATTATCATTGATCCAATTGACTTATAGCCAGATAGATATACACTTATAATATGGCAAGGCAAGAGCTACTAGGACATCCTCGTAGATATTTTTATCACGAATATGCCTCACATCTTTCAAGTCCCTAATTCCTCCTCCTCCTCTTAGTACTACCAATCACCACCGTTCCTTCTTTCCTTCGAGACCACAACATGAGGCCCATTCTTTAGCACACACCCTTACCGCTGATTGACACGTCTCGTTTCTAGAGAAGTTTGGGGACCAAACTTCTTTTAAGGGGGAAAAGATGTAAAATCCGAAAATTTCCAAGAAAAACATGATGACCTAAACTAAAATAATATGATAAACTAAGTACCACAGAAGTAATTTGTCCTTAACCTTCAAGTAAGTTGCTGCCACAACCTCCTCAAATGACGTGACATTGTAACTGCCTCCTAGTATTTCTTAATAATTACCTCTCCCTCTCCCTTGAAGATAGTTAACTGCCTCTTTAAAGACATTCCATTACCCCATCTCTCTATTAGTCGGTACACCTCCTTTCACAGAAAAGTACACGTATTCACCCAAAATAATACCAAACGAAGAGCACCAGTTCAAGTTAGATATCAAGGACGAGTTGGAGTTGTGGATCATTGACAGGAACGTTTCACTAAAGTTGAGCGAGCAACGTGAGACCTGGTGGGTTTAAGGGAAAGGTGCAATGAATCGGGAGATTCACGAGACTTCGATCATGTAAGTTGTTCATGGGATCAATTCTAAGTGCTTTTGATTTAAATCCGATTTTACATTTGGGCCAAGTAATTAAATATATCTTCCTTGAGTTGTTTCGTTAGTTTCTTGACAGAGTTGTGACTTGAGGTTCATGATATAATTTATGTTTATGTGATATAATCTGTTTCGTGACTCAAATTGCTAATGACCTTGAGCAGTAAGTTCCTTATTGTAAGTTATTTGTTTATTAGTTAATGAATTCGGGGTATGGGGTTATTCTGTTCCTTGCAATTAAACGCTATGATCTGTGATGTTCCAAGGATTGATAACTGAAAAATTACACTGAATGCTGTGTGTGTTGATTCTTGTATTGCCGTGAGTATGACTTTTGGTGATATGGCTGTGTGCTATCATGTACTGATAATCGTTGAAGTTGGAAGGTTGTACATTGTTGGTGACATGGACTCGTAAGGTGCAAATTTGATCTATTTGGTTGAGTCAATAGACTTTGATAAGAATAAGAATCGTGGCAATTGAGATTTGATCCGAATGTGACCATGTAGGTCCTATTGAGGTTATTAATAGGTTTGGACCCTATAACGGCGGGGGGTTAATGCGCCAGGACCCTACCATTGGGGGTGATATAATGGTCCTGATAACGGTGGGGGTTACGTACCAGGACCCTGTCATTGGGGGTAAACAATGATATAATCTCATTAGGCTCCAGAGATCATGTCTGCATTTCATAATTGAGTGTTGGTATTAATCATTGAATTTCTGTCTTCATTCATCATGATCAGCTGCATCAGGGAGACTTGTATTGTCGTGTTGCATAACATAGCATATAGTATTTGTTGGTTGTTTGTATTCAATGATTGGTTGGTGGTAATTTCCATGATATGAGATTGATAGAATGGATAAATCGATAGGTTGAAATATATGTTGTTATCGTTCTGTTATTTGAATCTATGTGGTAAAAATGATGTTTTAACTTTGCACCATTTTGAAAATACTTAGGGCCAGGCTTTGGATTGATCGTTTGACCAATTTATTGAGTAGCAAGCTCACCCAAATTTGCATCGTTGTTTTTTAGGCAATGTGGAAGATTAATGGATTGGGTTTTGAGAATATTAGTTTTTTATAGGCCTTTTGATGCAGTGGAAGCTCTCGAATAGGTAATCGTCTATCCGTTGATTCTATGAATACCCGGAAAATACGATAAAAGTCTCAATCGGATCTAACAAAGATACCGTAAAGCGACAAAGATAAGGAAACCCTTAATTTTTATTCATCAAATTCAACCCCTTCAAATGGACACAGAAGTCACAATATAAAGAGCTAGAAGAGATCAAGTCCTACTAGAATTAAAATACTAGTGCAACGAAAGGATAACTAACACAGAGTCTAGATAATAATTGAAATAAGAAATAAATAGGAATAGATAATGGACTATGGATGGGGTAACCGATCGTATTTATCCAAAAATAACAGAGCATCTTCAACTCCATCATTCTCCCCCGGTTGCAGAAATTTGTCCTCGAATTTGATGTGGTCAGCCAGTTCGAGATCTTCGTACATGCATTCTTGAACCATTAGTGAGTTGTTAAATGTGTCTTTACCCTAGGCTATCCATGGTTATGAGATTGACTATGTGGAGCACTTTGATTTTCTCGGCGTTGACAATTTTGAATATGTAGAAGGTTCTCTTTTGTTAAATTTGTGGAATAGACTCAAGGATATCGAAAAGGTTGCACGATGACGTGAGTTCATGATCTTTCCTCTGGACACTATTTATGGTTACCTAGGTTCGAGATATTTGTTATGCTGGAGTAGACGATATCAAGTGTCTTCGCATGGTTCGACGATTTTCAAGAATGCATGTATGAAGATCTCGAACTGGCCGACCACACCAAATTCGAGGACGAATTTCTCCAACCAGAGGAGAATGATGGAGATAATAAAGATATTAAATTAGTAGTTATCTTTAGTATTTTGATTATTGTTAAGAGTTTTAGTTATAGTAAAATTACATGTATTAGGTTTCTTTTAGTTTTTTATAAATAGGACTTATCGCTTATTATTTTAGTTGGTTGATTTGATTAATAAAAATTAGGATTTTCCCTTCAATTCTTGGTTATCCGGTTATTCTTGTGAATTAACGGAACGAGATTCTATCATTCTTGAACAACATGTTTCCCGCTGCATCAGTTGGTATCAGTGACCAGTCTACGCTCCTTGAGATGCCGTCAAAGAGGGACGCGCAAAAGGAGGTGACCAGCCGTGATCATCTAGAGCATCGAATCGACATATTGTCGGAACAACAAAGCAAGGTTCTCACCTTGCTACGTAGCATCATGGTCACTCGGATGGGCACCACACAGCAACCTACCAATGTTGCATAACTACCAACTATCGACAATCTCTCCTATGATAACAAGGTAACTATCGACAATCTGTGGACACCGCTGGATGAACACGGGCTGCCCGCGACTAAGTGGGACTCCTACCTTGGTGAGGAGGATGATGTCAATGAAGATGATGTTCTTGTGAGTCAACATCTCTTAAATACTGATCATATTAACTTCTTGGGTACACCGATTTATGACTCTTACCCTAGTGAAGAGGATGAGGAGGACGAGGTTGAAAAAGTTGTTGCTAGTGAGTTGTTAAATGTGTCTTTACCCCAGGCTATCCATGGTTATGAGATTGACTATGTCGAGCACTTTGATTTTTTCGGCGTTGACAAGTTTGAATATGTGGAAGGTTCTCTTTTGTTAAATTTGTGGAATAGACTCAAGGATATCGAAAAGGTTGCACGAAGATGTGAGTTCATGATCTTTCCTTTGGACACTATTTACGGTTACCTAGGTTCAAGATATTTGTTATGCTGGAGTGGACGATATCAAGTGTCTCCGCATGGTTCGACAATTTTCAAGAATGCATGTATGAAAATCTCGAACTAGCCGACCACACCAAATTCGAGGACAAATTTCTCCAACCAGAGGAGAATGATGGAGATAATAACGATATTAAATTAGTAGTTATCTTTAGTATTTTAATTATTGTTAAGAGTTTTAGTTATAGTAAAATTACATGTATTAGGTTTCTTTTAGTTTTTTATAAATAGGACTTATCGCTTATTATTTTAGTTGGTTGATTTGATTAATAAAAATTATGGTTTTCCCTTCAATTCTTGGTTATCCGGTTATTCTGGTGAATTAACGGAACAAGATTCTATCGTTTTTGAACAACATGTTTCCCGCTGCATCACCTTTAGAGAAAGTAGAATTGAGCCTTACGCAACTCTAGTTGCGTGGCGGTTGTCCTGGTTTCGGGTCGTGACATTCACATACGCTCTTTTTGCCGACAGTAACACATACTCCTATTTTATGCAATTTCTTGCAGACCTCCTGGCAGAACTTGGGGTCGCATATCTATGTAGGTTGCTGTTCTATAAGAACATGGGTTTCCCTCCCTTTCACTTGGGACGACGTCATTCCTAGAGCAACTGCATTGTAAAAAAAAATATGAAGTGAATTACAGATTGACCGACTATCAAGTACTTGAATCGCCTGATGATAATGTTCGAGTCCTTTGTGATACAAGAATTTATCATGAGATTTTTGCAATTTCTCGAAGAGACATCTAATTTGAAATTGGATTTGTTGGATGGTTGTGTTTGATATAACAAATAATCTGACCGAAAAATTATGGATTTGACAGCTGAATTGTTGATTTAACGAAACTTTAATTTGGGGGTTGGAAAAAATGGAAAAACTAATTTCAACTAAATTATCGCATACTTGCTGCCAGCAAATTAAGAGAATTTCATGCGGTATGTATAGAGTGCACGGATGACAAAAATGATTTGTTAAATAAAGATATTCACTAAAAAGAATAACCATTTTTTCTCACATTTAACTAAACTGGTATCGATGCATAATTATAAAATGAACATAGAAGTATTTAAATAGTACTAAATAATAAAGATCAAAAAGGGAAAAATGCAAAAGCATTACCTAACGCAATCAAAAGGATATTGACAATCGTACGAGTATAAGAGATGGCCATTTGTGGAATGAAGAATTTCCTTCGCTTGGCTTTTTTTGAGCAACAATAAAACTAATTGATTTTTACTAAGAAGTTAATTTTGTCCGAGTATCCTTCCGATCATTCTTCATTTATATAATGTTGAGTGCTATGAGACTGCCAAAAAATGAATCAAGCATTATCAATCCAGATTTGGACCTATTGAGACTGCCAAAAAAAAATAAACAAAAAATGAAACAAGAATTATCTATCTATGTTTGAACCTGTTGAGACTGCCAAAGAAAAATCTACAAAAGAAAGACTGCCAAAGAATTTGGACCTCCCAAAGAAGGGAAACATACGTTGTCTCTCTCACACACACATATGCACATCGTGTGTAAATAATACTTAGAATCAGAAGACTACTAACCAGACTAAATAAGGTAGTAGAGATTTCTAAAATGTATAAAATTAACTTAGTATTTAACATTATTGTATTTATAAAAATTCAAACTAAAAAGTTAATTAAATTAGAAAAAAAACTTTTTAAGTTGATCAAATTTATTGTTGGTATAATCATCATATATATATATATTGTGTTATGGGAATGTCGATAAAAGGTCATATAATTGTGGTCAAAGTCAATATCGTGGTTTGAAAACCAATATTTAACGTCGCCTGAGTGATTTTAGTTGTTATCCAAACACTTACAAAATAGTCCGATATCAAAAACTTAGATTTTCTTAACTAAGCCTTGCATTCAAATTTATGATTGAAAAAAATCGTCCGCGAGAGCTCATATGTAAATTCTGAGCAAATTATGACGTTAATACGCTTACATCGTAACTATGGTCGGGATTTAATCAATGACATTAGCATAATCATAATATTAATTAGAGAAAAGTCCATAGATGGTCCTGAGGTTTCAACTTTTTTGCGACATAATCCTGTAGTCTGGAAACGTTGTATTTAGTCCTGTGGTTCCCCTTTTTTTGTCTTTGAGGCTCGGGTGCTTTCCCGAACCAAAAATTGTCCCGAACCAAAAAACTACGTCGTTTTTAGGTTTATGTGGAATGCCAAATTGTAATTTTTAAAATATCAATTTGGTCCCAAATTTTTTATAATTTTTTAAAATAACCTTCTCTCTCCTCTCTTCTTCTTCCTCCCCTCCTCTCTCCAATCTCCCCTGCCTCTCTCCCCTCACTTGACCTCTCTCTCCTCTCCTCCCTCCTTCGCCAAAAAACAAATACCATCACACCTTCCTTCCTTCCACAACACCTCAACGGCACCTGGAGGAACCTCGTCGAAGTGAACCTCTCGATGAACAAGCTCGAAGTAGTCGTTAGTTCATCTTCATCGTCTTCGTCTTCGATCCAAGTGCTGAACCTCTCGACGAACAGGTTCACTTGGAAGCCTCCAGTCGCTGAACATCTCATTAAACAACTTCACCGCCATCGTAAATTCCGACAAGTACTCCCAGTTCGGACAATCCGCTTTCAGCCACGGAGGCAACAACTTCAACATCTCCAATCCATTCATAACTCTACCTCAACCCATAAAAAGCCAAAGTTAAAGACCCAAGAACACGAACAATATCCGAAGAGGATCAACAACAACAACAGAGTACTAATCCTCTCCGTCGCCGTAGCGGCTCCCTCCGTTCTCCTCGTCTTCCTCGCCGGCTGCCTCGTCTACCACGTGAGGAGGAGAATACGTGTAAGGAGGGTCAACAAGTGGGCGATGTCGAGACCGGTAATTGGCAATCTGCAAAACTTCAAGATGGAGAAGGCCTCGGGGCCGTTCAGCTTCGAGACGGAGTCGGGATCCTCATGGGTGGTAGACATCAAGGAACCGACCTCAGCCACCGTGGTCATGTCTAAAAAGCCATTGATGAGCCTGACGTTCAATGACCTGATCACTGCCACATCACATTTCGGGAAGGGGGTGGGCGACGGTGGGGTTTTTGATGTGGGCAAAGTCCTCGTCTGTTGTTGGAAGAGAAGGTGGACCAGGGGATTCCATACGGTTTTAGAGTGGGTATAGGAGGAAGAGCCAGGAGGGGCAGAAATTTTAGGGGCGAGAGTTGGAGGAAGAGGGAGGGGCGGTGGTTTGGGCCGCCGGGAGGAAGAGCATGGGTGACTTGGGGTGGGCTTCTTTTCTTCCAACAACAATAAGAGAGGGGATGGGAGGGTAGGAGAGAGAAGCCAAGGAAAGGGGAGAGAGGCGGAGGAGATTGGAGAGGACAGGAGAGGAGGAAAAAAAGAGAGGAGAGAGATAAAAAGATAATGTTATTTTTTAAAAAATATAAAAAAGTAGGAACCAAATTGATATTTTAAAAATTACGATCTGGCATTCCACATTAACCTAAAAATGTCGTCGTTCCTAGGCTCGGGACAATTTTTGGTTCGGGAAAGTACCCGAGCCTCAAAGGCAAAAAAAGAGGGAACCACAGGACTAAATACGACGTTTCCAAACTACAGGACTATGTCGTAAAAAAGTTGAAACCTCAGGACCATTTATGGACTTTTTCCTATTAATTAAGAGTCCTAGACTTTCTTAGCTAATACATTTTAAATTTTCTCCGGAAATTAATATATAATTTTAGCGTTAATAAGTATTTTATCATTTTCGGGACATGAGCAACACAATTTTTTTTCCGGGGGAAAGAAAATATACCTTTTTTGTTAGATAAATAAGCGTCTTTGTATCAACTGTCGGTTTTGCACTACTGAATATATTAGGCCCATTCCAAGTCTACGGTCCAACTAGCAACCCAGGCCCTAATCTCCGCCCTTGAAATAGAAACCCTAAATCCCATCCTTCCTCGTCCACGAACACTTTATTCCACCGACCTACTTCCCTCGAAAAACCTCCGAAAAAAAAATGCCATCCATGGAAAACCTTACCTTCGAAGATATAGAGGTGTTAGCCCGTGATTATTCCGTATATAACATGGCTTCGTTCGAAATCACGTGCCAATTGGACGAGGCGCGTGAAGAAATTGATAAGCTGCGCGTGGAAATCGAGCTGGTCCCGGAAGGGAGGGAGCAGATACGCGGAGCCCTGGAGCGACTGCTGAGGGAAGAGAGGGAGAAGGTGGAGCGGTTGGATCAGGAGCGGGTTCGAGCTGCTGCGGCTCGCGAACTCAAGAGAGAAGAGTTCAAGCAGCAGACGGCGGCATTCAGGGAGTACCACGCGAGCCGGGGAGGGTTCAACTACGTGTTCACCCAGGCGTCGGAGGCGCTTGCCGTTGGTACAATGTGCAAGTTCAAGGACTACCCGGGGTTCAACAACGGCAGATTCTCGATCGGAGAGGGTGTTTCGCCGGAACGCAGGAGTTCAATCGAAAACATTTGTAATACCATGGGAGTCGCTCTTCAGTAGGCGCGCAGCGGTCGTGTTCAAGTTCAAGGTGGTTACTACTTTACCAGATCCTTTAGTTTCGAGTGATGGATGTGTTTAGAAGTTATCTATTTTAACGGTTATTTAGTGAGTATAAATGTAGAATTGGTTCTGGATGTTTTGCGTTCTGATCATCGTGTTTGAGTCATTAGCTAGTGTTCTTCTCTGCCTCTGATCGTCGTGTTTAAGTTCTTGATCGTTCTCTTGTGTTGGCCTTAGCAGTAAAGAAACTTATAGAAAGGTTATTGCACGAGAAAACTGTTTTTTTGGAGGAAATCTTATCTCTCCGTTCTGGTCGCCGTCCGTGAATCCTTATCTAGCATGAACTTGTTGTTCTATGTGGGTTTTTTTTTTGCATTTGGTTCGGGCATAACTCCTGCACAAATCTTTTTTTTTTATTGTCTTCTTTCCTTGACCTTAGCGTTAAAGAAACTTATGGAATGGTATGAGTAGAGTTGTGTCCGGAGAAAATCATATATTTTGTGTTCTTATCATGGTCTGTGAGTCCTTAGCTTTTGTGTTTTCTGCCTCTGATTCATAACCAGAATGATTTTAGAAGTTATCTATTTTAGCGGTTATTTAGTGAGTATAAATGTAGAATTGGTTGTGGATGTTTTGCTTTCTGATCATCGTGTTTGAGTTGTGAGCTTTTGTTTCTCTGCGTCTGATCATTGTGTTTAAGTTCTTGATCGTCCTCTTGCATTGGCCTTAGCAGTAAAGAAACTTATAGAAAGGTTATTGCACGAGAAGATTGTTTTTTGGAGGAAATCGTATCCCTCTTTATTTTGTATTGTCTTCTTTCCTTGACCTTGGCGTTAAAGAAACTTATGGAATGGTATGAGTAGAGTAGTGTCTGGTGTTAATCATATATTTTGCGTTCTGATCACTCTCTGTGAGTCCTTAGCTTTTGTGTTTTCTGCCTCTGATTCATAATCAGAATGATTTTAGTCATCTTGACTTTGTAATGATATCTCAATTTATATACATGACAACATCATTACACATAGTTTGACAAATAAATGTGTCACTGGTGGAATATGCATACATTATAGTTCCTTGTCAAAATCTGCATTGTTTCTAGTCTCTTTTTTTGTACGAACAGCGAGTTGAATTTTAAGAAACAAGTTGGCTGATGAATTTGCTTGGGGAAATTATTTCGTTCTCTTATGTTTTTCAGAGTTAGCTCATACTTGAGCTAGAAAAAATTAACATTTTTTATTGGGGATACCTTCAGTGTCATCTTTTTTGGATTGACTTGTCTCCAAATATCGTCTGATGCTACTTTTTAAGCGTTTTAGGCTGCTATCCCTAGGCTGTCGTCACATGGAGGACGAACAAAATATTTTGCATTTTGAGACACTGTTTGAAAGACGTTGTTACTTGTTCGTGATGAGATTCTCTTTACAGTATTGTTCAGTAGGATCCTGGTGAAATTTACAAAGTTAACACGTGATTGATGGCAGTGCCAAGTTTGTGGTCCATTTGATAGACAAAGGAACAAACCAAAAATGGTGGTAACCATATTGAAAAAATCAGGACATCTTCAATTGATATTCATAATCATTATCTGTTTGATGACATGAATGTATCATTCACAATATTGCAGAATTTATGGCAACCAGATTCTTTAATCTTGCTCGTGAACCTGAAAGACGATTTTGTTTTATCATTTTCTAGTGATTCGTAATCTCCATCTGTTCATTGTAGTTGTTGCATTGACGATTGGATTTCTATTGTTACAGGTTACTCTTCTATCATACGGATGAGAGAGAAACTCGACTTCAAGAAGGTTTATTTGGAAGTTTTAGCATGAAGTAGCGGTTTAGGCGTTTAGTATGACTCGTTACTAGGTCGTGACATTTTGTGTTGTTTACTTTGCTAGTGGGATTTGATACTTGATATACTAGGATTAACAAAACAGTATTCTCATTTGCTCCAACAAGGTACATAGCTCCTTCCATTTGTTTCTTCCTTTATTCTCACTAGATCAACCTAATCATCATCATCATCTTGATCAGTACATTGAAGAGGGTTTTATATAGCATTTGCACGGCTCCGTGTCGACGACATCGTCGTCGTAGTGCTTGCACTTCCCAGTGGCATACCCGTTGGATAACGTCGCGCAATACTTGTTGCAAACTTCATTTTTGCATCCCTTTGAAGGGTAATTAGGATGACATACGCAATGCACGGAGTCGTCGACGAGCTCACACTCCCCCCATCCCAAGAATAAACTGGCGCAATGCTTGTTGCAAACGTCGCTCACGCATCCCATTTTTGGATCCATATCCGAAATAAGAGTTTGTAGTCCTCCGCCATCTGCGTTAGCCACAACGAAGCTTGCTGCGGCTAAAGCATTAACAGGTTAATCAATTGAAACCCACGTCAGAAAAAAAAATATTCAGAGTTCAAAAAATAATACTGGATTGCATAAAAAAAATGCTCATAAGAAAGCTCAATTAAGGTAGAAAATTATCACGATAATTACGTTAGTTATGCACTCGACTCATGACAACTGTGATATCACGGGAATCACAATATATTTCAGGACGAAAGTTTAATGAGAGCTTATTCTACATTTTATTTCCAAACGAGTGTCAAACAAGATTACCAATTTACCATATACCAAAATTTACATGATATTTAACATCGCTAATATATATTATCACGGGAATAATTACATTGAAAATATCTTAAGAACTTCTATATCTAACTTTTATATTAAGCTAAAGAGTATGCAAATTCTAAGATCTTTGAGAGAAAGACATAGGTATACCTATCACGATCGAAATGATAATTATAAGCAAGCGAGTGTAAGAGATGGCCATTTGTGAAATGACGAATTTCCTTGCTAGGTACTTCCTTTGAGGAATAATAAAATTGACGTAATTTCACTAACAAGTTAATCTGTCAAATATACAGGCACTATAATGAGAACTATTCCCATCATTTTCTTATATACAGGGTTGCGCATAATGAGATTCCCAAAAAAGGGAAACAACTAACAAACACTATCAATCCAGATTTTAACCAAACTAGGAGACAGGCAAAAAAGGAAGAAAAAACAATACCATTTGCAGAGTTTTATGGAATGTCAATAAAAAGATAATTTATTAGTGGTCAAAGTAAAAGAAATTAATGGTGATCTGAAAAATTAATGGTGGTTGAAAAATTAATTTTATATTATGAATAATCCCAACTCAAATTTCAATAAAAATGTCTGTTTTATTTGGCAAAACTTGTGGTTCATATTTCTATATAAATACAAAAATAAATACGAAAACTAAATATAAATACTATAAAAATGCCTGTTTGTACAAGCAAATAATAGGTGCGGAGAAAATATTAAAATACCAGCTTAAATAACGGTGGTTCTAAAAAATTGTTGTATATATATGTATAATTATTTCATAATAAAAAGCAACCGATTAATTTAATATTCGTTAACGTAATAGTTAATACATAATTAAAAAAAAGAAACAACCAAGCGAGCCATAGTCCCCAAAATGGCCGCGCGATCCCTGTGGCGCGCCAAGCTCGCGGCGGCGACCACGGCGGTCATCACCGGCGCCGGAGCCGCAGCCGTGGCCACGTCCGACGACCCAGCCAAGTCACTCAAGCTCTGCACCGCCGTCCCCGTCCGCCTCGTCCGCGCCTCCTTAACCGCCGTCTCCATCTCCTTCGGTACTCTCTCGCTCTCTCCCTAATCTCTTCTTGTTCCTATAAAATAATTCAGAATTTAGGTCACGGAAACTGAAATCTTAAATATCCTTTGTTAAGATTACGAGTACTCGCTGTGGGGGCTCCCGGAGGGGAGCGCGGAGAGGGAGAAAGCGAAGAGCGAAACTCACTTGCGATCGGCTCGGAAGCTTCAGGAGATGTGCTTTAAGAACGGAGGGATTTACATTAAGCTCGGCCAGTACATTGGACAGCTGGTAATTACATTGCTTCTCTTCGATTCGTGTCGGCTTTGAGCTGGTAGATGATGATCACCGTGTTAGTTGTTTTTGTTGTAGGAGTATTTGGTGCCTCTGGAGTACGTGAGGACGATGCGGGAGTCCATGCTGAACAAGTGTCCTGTCTCTTCCTATGATCAAGTTTGCGAGGTTTTCAAGAAAGAGCTTGGCAATACACCGGATAAAGTATTCGCTCGTATCATGTTTGCAACTTCTGTCGTTCTGTTGTGCACTTGAATGCCGAGCTCAGTGGGGTATGATTCTGTACTGAAACGAGCACCTGTCTGTTTTTGTCTCCAGATATTTGTTGAATTTGATCCCGTTCCCATAGCAAGTGCTTCCCTTGCACAAGTACACGTCGCAAGAACAGCCGATGGCCAAAAAGTTGCTGTGAAGGTTCTCCTCCTTTCATTTGTAGCTAAGTGTATATCTTCACTTCCAAGGTCTGATGCAGGTTATTGAGTATCTTTCTTGACAGCCACCATCTTTAATGTATACCAGGTTCAGCATACTCACATGACTGACACTGGAGCGGCAGATCAATCTACTGTAGGTTTCATTGTGAACACCCTACACCGGATTTTTCCTTCTTTCGATTACAGGTAGCATATTGTTGATTCTATCTAGTGATTCATTTAGTAATCTTTTACAGCTCAGAATAGGTACTTAGAAGCCTAGCGTTTCGTGAATCATAACCAAACAACCCTTTAAACATGTTGCTAGTCTTCTGCAGAGTAGATCTCTTTTTATTTTCTTGCATATTTTTTTCTTTTTTATTAGTAAATGTTTCCGGGTTTAAACTGGGGTCCTATATGTACACATCTTCCTATTATCGCTTGGTTTTAAGTAGTGTTCTTAATATAATTTCCTTGTCTTACAAGAGCAGGTGGTTGATTGATGAAATTCGTGAAAGTCTACCCAAGGTGCGTTACCTTGTGCTTAATTTTGAAGAAAATGATGACCGTTATGCTTTACTTGAAAATTAATTACATCTCATCATTGTAACTGCTATGAACACTTTTATTGTGGTCATCAATTGTGCCAAAAAAAAATCTTATTTGCTGGTGTATGCTAACGGTAGCCACCTCTTTATCGAAGGTACTAAAAGGTTCTATGTATAGATTTGCTGTGTATTGCATGCAATGTGCAACCTTGCTTAACACTCGTAATAAATGTGGTTCCTAATAACTTGAGTTTGATACCAATTTAGGGTGCTTTGGCGCACCATAACATGATTTTCTTGGTGTAAATTTGACTATCAGGAACTGGACTTTTTGGTTGAGGCTAGGAATGCTGAGAAATGTTTGGAAAATTTCTGGAGGTTGTCCCCTCACATTGCAGGCTCTATCTACGCCCCAAAGGTTTACTGGAATTTGAGTACTTCAAAATTATTAACCATGGAATTTATCGATGGTGCTCAAGTGGACAATGTAAAGACTGTCCAGAGACTTGGGCTTCAACCTAAAGAAGTTGCAATACTGGTATGTTACGGCCTTGACCAAGCTGTTCGGTAGTGAATCCTTCTTGTTTTCTCAATATATAGAAGTCTTGAGGCAGGTTGATGGAGTACAACTTCGATGATCACTTGAATATAATTTAAGGTTGCTTAGATGTTTGTAAGTTGTTGTCTTTATATCTGTGGCTGATCTCAAGACTTGTTGAAAATTGTGTAAGAGTATTAGTTAGCTAATTTACAGGACTTCCCCCGAGAAGAGAACACAATGATAAATGCTGTTGACATCGATTTTGCAATGCTGCAGGTTAGTCAAGCGTTTGCAGAAATGATGTTCAAACATGGTTTTGTGCATTGTGACCCTCATGCAGCCAATTTGTTGGTTCGGCCTTTGCCATCAAGTAAAGCAAATATTTTTGGTAAGCTGTTTATTATTCTTGTGATTGCTTCAGGGCATTCCTTTTCCTTTTCCCATGCCAATACTCAATTTTTTCTTCTTTGGGTATTTGATGTGCTATCCTTGCCTTATCCAAAACTGTGTTTTAGTCGAAACTGGTTACTATTTTTGCTGCTGGAGTAGCCTTACTTGGTGGTCACCCTTATCTCTGGTGTCATAATAGAAGGAAACTAGCCATGTTTTCTCCAGAGTAAATGTGCATTTCTTGAAATACTTATTTAGACAATGCCTGCTCATATGAAGGGAGAAAGGTGCGTCGCTGGTAATAATGTGGAAGTCTTTTCTATTTTTCCATCACCTTAAAAGTGTTGTGTGGTATCCTGGCCAAGGCTCATTCGTTTGTAGTAGCTTCTCCTCTTTGAAGTTCCTCAATGCATTTCACTGCAAGCTTGTTTTATGTATTGACGAATAAAGCTGATTGGTTTCTTTTATTCGCTAATACTGTTAAAGTTTGCTTTTGGGATAGGAAAAAAAAGACCGCAGTTGATACTTTTGGACCACGGTCTGTATAAATAACTTGATTTTGCTACTAGATTTAACTATGCTGCTCTTTGGAAGGTACTTTGTCATGCGCTAGCAAATTTGTCATATTTTGGCGCGACGAATATTTCCCCTTGACTCAGACTCTTTGACGCAGGGACTAATATTTTCTGACGCTAAGGCCATTAAAGAAAATAGCGTGAAATTGGGTGCCGGAGAGGATTTGTATGCCCTATTCGCGGGGATCCTCACTATGAGACCCTGGGAAAGGGTTGTCGACACTTCTGTTGATCATTTGGTCATAAAAGGGAATGATAGTGACCGTTCGGAACTACAGGTGCTGCAGTGCAATATCTTCTTGTTTCTGATGTACTTGGATACGCACAGCTGCGTTGCTTCGTATAGCGAGTTTCTTGTTTCGGATTTCATACTGCTTGCTCTGAACTTCTTAATTTCTTCCTTTTTGTGTGGCAGATGTATGCATCTCAATATTTCCCACAGATCACGGAGCTCCTAACGAGACTGCCGCGTGTAATTTTGTTGATGTTGAAGACCAATGACTGCTTACGAGCAGTGAATAATTCTCTGGTATATCTCACGTCTCTATACTCTACTGCCGCTGGTTTATAAGTTATCTACTGATGTCATGGAAAATAAAATCGTTTCTCATGGACAGTCACCGGGATCTTCTCTCGAGACTTTTTTCATCATCGGAAAAGTATCCTCAGAGGCCATTGTCGACGCGAAGAAGTTGCAGAGCAAATCTTTCTTTAGTCGGTTAGATGTTCTACTGGAGGAAATATTGTTAGAAGCTCGATTGCTTGGAATGCAGATAGCGCTGTGGATTTTACGTCTCCAGAGAGCTTTAACCGGTTGAGATTTATTATAGCTTTAACCAATTCATCTCGAGGGAGAAATTAGTCGGTCGGTATCTAATGTCCGAATACCGACCGACTAATTTTGGTCCGAACTACTTGTACGATTCGATTAAGTTTAGAGTTAGTCAACGTTCCGGCATTCGTGTTTGGTCCAACTTGTTGGATCATTCACCAATTGGAAGGAACACCGTCAAAGAGTAAAAGCTTGTGGTTGGGAAGTTAATGATGTTTAACTGTTCATCGCACCTTCCCCGTGCCATTCCATTTCGTAATGTAAGAGAGGGACCATCATTGGTCGGCAGTTGTCGAGTCATTACTACTGGCTTCTCCTCGCCTCTTTCACGTTGAGGAGGATGGAACCCTAAATCACCACGGCTTTGACTTGATACTCACGTGGAACAGAGAGATCTCTATTTGGCAATGGATTAAGTGGATATGTTTAAAATGTAATTAGCGGTCATAATTTAGTAAGGATTTTTAGTGGTTTGTATGAATTCACGATGAGGATTGTTTATTGACAATTACATAAAAATTTTGGCTTTAAATTTTTAATCTAAGAATTATTAATGTTTGAAAGTCTAATTGACATTCAACAATTATGTATTTAATTATTAATTTTTTTATCAACATTTGAATTTTTGAAAAAAAATATATTTTATTTCGATATTTTTTCTATCTACATTTACTTTGATTTTTTTTAATTGGTGGGACTGAGTCTGCCCCGGACAATACTTCTATCAACAACTCCAAGGGGACGCTTTCTTATGTCTCGCCGGGTTAAGGAACGGTGCTGAGGAAGGGAATCCTCAGTATATACTGAGGAGGTTAATATTGTAAAATCACTTATCTAACTATTCATCCACTAACTATTCATCCACTAACTATTCGAAATAAACCAGCAATGCAGCCAAGAAAACCAACAATGCAGCAAACGAAACCATTAATACAACCAAACAAACCAGTAATATAACTAAGCAAACCAGTAATGCAACCAAATAAACCAGTAATACAACCAACGATTATTGGTTTATTTGGTTGTATTAATGGTTTCGTTGGCTACATTGTTGGTTTTCTTGGCTGCATTGCTGGTTTATTTCAGATCATTGCTGGTTTGCTTGGTTGCATTACTGGTTTGCTTAGTTATATTACTGGTTTCGTTGGTTGTATTACTGGTTTTATTAGTTGCATTAATGGTTTATTTGGTTGTATTGCTGGTTTGCTTCTTTTCATTACTGGTTTGCTTGGTTATGTTGCTAGTTTATTTTGTTATATTACTAGTTTATTTAGTTGTATTACTGGTTTCATTGGTTATATTACTGGTTTTATTGGTTGCATTAGTGGTTTGCTTAGTTACATTACTAGTTTGATTGGTTGTATTGATGGTTTCGTTGGCTACATTGCTGGTTTTTTTGGTTGTATTACTGGTTTATTTGGTTTTATTGCTGGTTTGCTTCTTTTCATTACCGGTTTGCTTAGTTATATTGCTGATTTATTTTGTTATATTACTGGTTTATTTAGTTGTATTACTGGTTTCGTTGGTTATATTACTAGTTTTATTGGTTGCATTAATGGTTTGCTTAGTTACATTACTAGTTTGTTTGGTTGTATTGATGGTTTCGTTGGTTATATTGCTGGTTTTTTTGGTTGTATTACTGGTTTATTTGGTTTTATTGCTGGTTTGCTTCTTTTCATTACCGGTTTGCTTAGTTATATTGCTGGTTTATTTTGTTATATTACTAGTTTCGTTGGTTATATTACTGGTTTTATTAGTTGCATTACTGGTTTGCTTAGTTACATTACTGGTTTGTTTGGTTGTATTGATGGTTTCGTTGGCTGCATTGCTAGTTTTTTTTGTTGTATTACTGGTTTATTTGGTTGTATTGCTGGTTTGCTTCTTTTCATTACTGGTTTGCTTAGTTATGTTGCTGGTTTATTTTGTTATATTACTGGTTTATTTAGTTGTATTACTGGTTTATTTGGTTGCATTGCTGGTTTGCTTGGTTGCATTGTTAGTTTGCTTAGTTGCATTAGTGGTTTGCTTAGTTGTATTACTGGTTTCGTTAATTGTATTACTGGTTTTATTGGTTGCATTACTGGTTTGTTGGTTGTATTAATGGTTTCGTTAGCTGCATTGCTGGTTATCTTGGCTGTATTGGTGGTTTGTTTCGAATCCAAACGAAATGAACAGTAATTTTATTTGAAAGTGTACAGTGATTTTATTAGTGGATGAACAGTAATTTTATTAGTGGATGAACAGTAATTTTGTTAAAAAGTCTAAAATACCCTTATTAATGTAGGCCATTGGATCAGAATATTTAGAAAACTATTCTGATCCAATGGCCTATATTTCCCTCAGTATATACTGAGGGAAATCTCCCTCAGCACCGGATCCAAACGCTGTCTCGCCCGTGGATGTGTACTCTCTCCGATCCATGGGGCCAAATACCACTATCAACCTCAACTACAGTCTCACTTGGATATTTAGTTGTGCTTCTTGTGGATAGGGATTTGTTTACTTGAATATTGATAGTGGAAGTTGATTTACTAAATTTTAGTATTGTTATTTCTTTTAATTTTAATATTGATATTCTTTTATTTTAATATTAGTACCAATTAATTTTAATATTGTTATTGGTTAGATATTAATTTATTTTAATATTGACACTCGTTTAATATTGATACTAATTTACTTTAATATTAATTATAAGTGATAATGGTCTTTTTTTTAATTTGGATTATGATTTTAATTTGGGAAAATTATGCTCAGGCTCCTCAGGTTTGAAAAAATTCGTGTTTTAGCTCCCGTATTTTTTTTATTATCATTCAACCCTTCATGTTTGCGAAAAGTATATATTTTAGCCCCTCTCGCCAGAATCCGGCGATTTCTCCGACGAATTCGAACCTGACATTACCAAAATACCCTTGCTTTTAAAAAAATTGAAAATTCTTTTTTTTAAACAATCATCTTCTTCACACAATTTCTTCCCACCCATCCATCTCTCGTAAGCCAACCAAGGATTTGCCTCCAATTTCCATACATAATCTCCTAATTAAAATCTTATCCTTCAACCCCTAATGTTTATTAAGAACAAACACAAATTATCTCATCTGGCTACTTCCCGGCCTACGACGATGTACCGGTCGAAGTCCACCATGGCGGTGTTTGACAAGGACACGGTGATCTTCATAAACCTCTCCCAGGAGCTAAAGGAGGAAGGGAATCGCAATTAACCCATGTAACCCTTTGAACCTCCCCCGTAGCAACTAACCCATTGTTCCATTCCTCCTCTTCTCCACCCAATTCCCAATTCACAAAACTGCGAAACAAAACCCTAACCCTAAATCGGTCTGAACCTCGATGACCGTGTGATGCATCCTCAGCTCGGAGATTCGAATCTGCAGTTTGAACAATGGACGAATTGGAAGAGGTAGAGATTGGGAAAACAACGACGTCGTTCGAGAGGTTACTGGACTCGCGCAAGGACCTCATCCACAGCCAAATCGACTAGCTCTAGAGAATTGTCGTCACCCAATAAAAGCTCACCGGCGTCAACCCTCTCTCTCAAGAAATGGTGTATGACTGTCTCGAATCGAGCTGAGGAAGCTTGGATGGAACAACGCATCGTATCAGAGCCCAATTTGGGCCTTCGAAGAAAGAATGTTGTTTGATATCTGCAGCTCCTTTACCTGATCCCAATCGGTTCTTTGGCTCCTTGACAAGTAACCCGCGAATCAAAATCACATGCGTGACAGCAAGCCGTGGGGCTACTGGGAATTGGAATTGAAAATTGGAAATTGGAATTTAGGGTTCTTCCTTGGTCTGTGGCTTTGTGCGCGTTTGATTTGGGTGTTCGTGGTTCGATTGTGTTTGAGGAAATCTGAGTTTAAATGGAATTGGAATTGAAAATTGGAAATTGGAATTGGCAGGGAAGAAGAAGGTATTTTTTTGGTAAAAAAAGTTTAAATGATTTTTTAAAAAGAAAGGGTATTTTTGTAATCTCAGGTCCACTTTTGCCGGAGAAATCGTCCGATTCCGGCGATAGGGGGCAAAATATACTCTTTTTGCAAACCGGAAGGGTCGAATGCTAATAAAAAATAATACGAGGGCTAAAACACGAATTTCCTCAAACCCGAGGGGCCTGAGCGTAATTTTCCCTTTTAATTTTGAATAGTAATGATTTGTTAGTTGTTTTATTTTAGCATGATTTTAGTGATTACTTAATATTTTTAATGAATAATTTCTATTTCTACAATTTCAATTCATATATATTCTCCATTTTTTTAGGATTGTAGTTAATATAAGTATATCAATATTATCCCTATAAGTAAGATACTATTCTTTAATTCCTATTAATAAAGATTTACATAATCCTCACCAAATCTGAACAATCTTAATTTCGAACTCAAAGCTGAACTCGGAAAATACAAGAGCATTAAAACTTGGCATTGAGATTCTCCATAGCTTGCAAATGCATTATTTTATATTGAAATGTTGATTTAGATCCGTCAACGGGGCTCCCGCCTTATAAATGAGACGGGTTTTGTTACCAACCCAGAACGGAGCTACACGTAGAAACTTAAATGGCCGGTTTCTAAATGTGGTTGATAAGTTTGGCGGGCTGTTCACAACAACTACTTAATATGAACCTTGGACTATTTTCAGCAAACATGCCCGTTGAAGAAATGAACATTATTTAATTCCCACCGATTAAGAGACAATGACAGGCAACGCTAAATAAATAATTTCGATTTTGATTTTCAGCAATAAAACAATACAATATAATTATTATTTATATCTTATCACCAATGAAAATCATCCTTGTACCACTAGGTCTTCGTAATACTATTAATAAAAAAATTAAGAATACAAATCTCGGATGCACCTATAAATCAGTGAAATTCGTAACAATGTAGCATGCAAAATATAACATCATATTAAATTATATTGAGAAATACAGAAACTAAAGTACCTACTAAAGGGACACTACTACTTCTAGACAGTGGCCTGTCCTGTCTGCGAAAGGGAGCCGAGAGAAGAAAAGGAAGAAGAAGAAGAAGAAGGATGGTGGGACCCACGAGGCCGCAGTTCGTCCTGTTCGGGTCGTCCATTGTCCAGCTCAGCTTCAGCCACGGCGGGTGGGGCTCCATCCTCTCCGACCTCTACTCTCGTAAAGTACTCTCTCTCTCTCTCTCTCTCTCTCTCTCTCTCTCTCTCTCTCTCTCTCTCTCTCTCTCTCTCTTAACCCACCCACTTCCCTTTCAATTCCGAAAATGGACGAAAAGATTCGTTCTTTCTTTGAAATGACGCGTCTTTTTTTATGTAACGCGATCCCTGGTTTCTGGGTTTTGATTATGTGTTTTAATGGCTAATTATTGAAATAGGCGGATATAGTGTTGAGGGGATACTACGGATGGAACTCGAGGCGGGCTCTGCAGGTCCTTGATCAAGTTTTTCCCAAGGTGATCTCTATGAACAATCCATTCCTCCTCGCCCCGCGGATATTTACGAGGTGTTCATTATAGGAACGAGTAATTCTGACGTGTGGATCGTGTCTGATTGGTTCTGATGCACCAACTTAGCGATCAGATCAGTAGCAGAGGTTGTTAGGATGTTCGGGTTTTTGTTTCGAAGCTGATTTGTTCCCTGTGCCACTAGCTTAAACTCTTGGATTAGGAGAGAAATGCTTCTGTTTTAATCTGTCTTTGCTGTAAATAGAGCTCATCCGTAGGTTTGTGATTTGGAGTTCTGCTTTTGTAGGATGCTGTAATGCAGCCGTCATTGGTGATTGTGTATTTTGGTGGTAATGATTCTATGGGGCCTCACTCATCTGGCCTAGGTCCACACGTGCCACTCGCTGAATACGTCGAGAACATGAGAAAGATCGCAACACATCTGAAGGTTGTTTCTTTCCTTGGGTTATCATGATCCTCGACATTTATGACGCATGTTAGTGGTCCGGAAGATACCTATTTGGTGACCTGAATTAAATTGCTTTTGATACTTTCTTCAATGGTATGCTGCGGATTTCTGCAGTCGGCTCTTTTTAAATCCCGTGCTTCTGTCATGCAAATCCTACCTTTTTCTCCCCTTTCTTACACGAGCTTCTTGAAATTCAGAGCCTCTCGAAGACCATACGCATCATCTTTCTGACTTGTCCTCCAGTCGATGAGGCCCGAGTTTCTCAAAACACAAGGTTCTTACAAGCCTAAGTTTCTTTCATTTAATGTCTTTCTTCACGCACTCTGAAGCTGATATTAACTTTGTTTCTTTGAGCAGTGCGTTCTTCAGCGAACTTGTGCGGACTAATGAGCTGTGCGGCATGTATTCCGAAGCATGTATAAATCTGTGCCGTGAAATGGACGTGGAAGTCGTTGATCTGTTTTCGGCAATCCAGAAGAGAAGTGGTTGGGCGACATCTTGTTTTACGTAAGTCTTCGAGGTTTAATCTCAGGCTTATCGATGTACAAATCGACTAATAGTTTGTAGCTCCACACAGAGACGGAGTTCATTTAGCTGAAGAAGGGAGCAAAGTGGTCGTGGAGGAGCTACTTAAAGTGCTGAAGGAATCCAAGTGGAGTCCATCCCTTCACTGGAAGTCCATGCCTACTGAATTCTCCGAGAATTCGCCTTACGACCTTGTCGCAGCCGATGGAAAGACGACTCTGAACCCCTCGGAGTGGACATTCCATCGGGAGATCCAATGGGACTAGAACTGGCAAGAGCAGGTTCTTCCTGCTCTTCTTCTTCTAAGCCGAGGAGGAGATTGATGACGACATCTAGTTCATCTTAGAACAGCCAAACCTTTGGTGGTTTCAGTAATTATTTCACACGAGAACCTCTTTTGTTTGCACTAAACTGCCTGTTTTGGTTTCAGTTGATTAAGAAATCCTACATTTTCTGTGCGTCTTCTGTCCTCTATGACCCGAGCCATTAAACTATGAGCTTTTCTTGGGCCAGAGGCCCATTTATGTTGCTGTTGTGGAAGCCCAATTCACCAAGTTAGACCTCACAATTGATAGAATCCGATACAAAATTTAATTTGATTCCATTCGTAAAAAAAATTAATTTGTTCTTACGAATTAAATACGATTTAATATTTTTATAATTCATTAAATTCGCGAATCCAATTCTTTTCGAATTCGTCAGTTTATGTAAACAAATATAAATATTTATATAAACGTGGTGAAACATAGAAAAACTAAAATTTTAACCCTAATTCGTTTTTCCTATAAAATTTTAAGGGAAAAGTACACTTAACCTACCTGTGGTATCACGTTTTTCGCGTTTAGGACGTGTAGTTTAAAATTTCTTTTTTAGTCCCTGTAGTTATCCAATTTTTGATAGCATACGGTCATTGCCGGGCTGACTGAATTTTTTTGCACGCGTGGCAAGGCCACCTCACGTCTGACTGGGTAATGGTTGGCCACCTCCCGTCGGCTTCGCCTCCCTGAACCTCAACCTCAAACTCCTTTGCCAAAAAGCTCTTTCCTCCTCCTCCGTCCTTGGGGACCTCGTTCACCCAAAACTCCTCGTATCGTCTCCCCGGTAGGTATCCCCGTCGACTCCGATGAAGAATGTTAATGGCAAAGAGGACGATGTGGCCAGCCATTACCCAGTCAGACGCGAGGTGGCTTGCTACGCGTGCAAAAAAATCCAGTCAGCTCGGCAAGGACCGTATGCTGTCAAAAATTGGAAAACTATAGGGACTAAAAAAGAAATTTTAAACCACACGTCCTGAACGCGAAAAACGTGATACCACAGGTAAGTTAAATGTACTTTTCCCAAATTTTAATGAAAGCATCACTTCTCATGTCTTTTCAATTTAGGCCCACGTTGGGTTCTTTAGTTTAATATTTCTTATTTTTTAAATAAATTTAAATTTATTTATAAATTTTAATAAATATCACATTTTATTCTTCAACATTTACAAAATTAAATCTCAATCATCTATTTCTCTTTTTCATTACATTTTTTAGCCACATAAATTCTCTTTAAAATTCAGTTATTAATTATTTTAGTCATACTATTAATATAAACACTCACATTACTATTTAATTATATCAACAATATTATATATAATTCTTGTGCTTAATTATATATTCCAAAATTGGTTATGAATATGATACTTAAAGAAAAACTAACTAAGATTAGTTATTATGATATATTTATCTTTAACTTTGATTAAAAATTTAATAATAACCATAAACTCTAAACAGTAATCCTAACCTTAAAGAATCGGCTTTTATTAGATTGGACTGGTTTTTTTTAAATTCAAATTCAAACTGTAACAAAATCTAACACTATCATGTGTGGACTGGTTTTTTTTTTAAAGAATCGGCTTTTATTAGATTGGAAAAATTATATTTGTATCAACATTTTTTTCATTATATTATATTTTATTGGCCCAATCTTTTCACCCGAGCTTGCGCCTATGTTATCTTTGTTGTTTAAAAAAATAATACTTTTTTCATATTGTAATACGTTTATTTAATAATAGACTTCGCGAAACAAATGCTGGGATATCAAACAAAAGGATTATAATCAAGATTCATATGAAATTTTCTTGCACGGACAGATGTTTAGTGCAAAAAAGTAAAAAATATAAATGAAATTATCAATACACATTGTATGCAAGATCAATATAATTATATTAATGTAACATTTGATTCAATTATAACGATTCAAAATGTATCGATTTTCACATAATCCATAAAATTATAATAAGATCATTTTTCAGGTTGGATGTAATAAGATCGTTTGATGCTGGATTAGTATTTATGCACTTGACTTTTGGAATATTCATATTATGATTATTATCAATTTGACAAGTAAAAGGGCACACCATAATTATTCGTTACTTTTGAGTTTTGAGTTTCCATTCAATTTCCCGCCCACCGACCTAATTCGCGCTCATCCCTTTCTTCCAGAAGACCCATCCTTTCTCCCTCCCGGAGCTCCTCAGATCCGTTGGCCATGGGAAACTACTACGACATCGACGACATCCTCGTGGAGGAAGAGGTATAATTTCTAACTTTTTTTTTAAATACCATAGGGATTTTTTCCATTCGTGTTCCTTTTTTTATGCCCTAGAATTTGAACTCGTTTTCCCCAATTGTGATTTCTGGCAGTTTGTTCCGGTTGTGTTCCATAAGGCGGTTAGTGGCGTGAGGATCGAAGAGAGTACGGAGAAAGGCTATGTGAGTTGTGGGGCTTAGTGGGCAATTAATTGTGCAGTGTTCCCCTTTTGTGTGTTTTAGATAGATGTGCGAGCTTTGTGTTGTAGGTTGAACGAGGTTCAAAGACGGAGTTGCCCTTCTGGCTCGCCTACGAGTTGCACCTGAGGCAAACCGTGGCAATGAGCGTGCCCGCCTGTTTCAATCCTAAGTAAATCCCTTCAGCGAGTTGCATGCGTTCTTTTGGTTAATGCAGACTGCTTAGCATAAGATATGATTGGGGATGCTGATACTCGTTTTTTCGTTTGTCACTGTATGGTGTCTGTGTTGTAAGACATTGTCCTTGTTTCTTTCTTTCTCTTGCTTACCAGAACAAGGCTGGAGATACAGGCTGATGCTGCATGTGTGGACCTTAGATCACGCTGCCTGTACTTTTACGAATTTGGATGCAAGCTGGCCCCGTTGTGAGTTACTTCCTCCAATTCATTGATTGGTGCTTCTCATTAGCTCTCCATGTTCTTGAGTTTATGATTTTTAGAATCTGCTGCTGCTTCCGCACCGTTGTGCAGATTAGATTTTTAGGTGCTAGATGCTTTAGCTGGTTGAGAGGACCACTAATCCTTCTTTTACTTTTTCCATTTTCCTCATCAATACTTTCTTCCTTTGTGAGGGCATGTCAGTGTGACCAGTAAATTAAAACATCTATTTTAAGGAATATGCAGAAGCTTATTTATTTCATTGGTGCTGGCAAGAAGCAGTATGCTAGATACACTTCATATGTTCTCTGTCTTTGGTTTGGTCGCATTTACTTAGAGTGCATCTCAGTCTAAATGCTCGCCTTTTTTCATTTAATCCTGCTAAAATCTGTGGTTGTGAGCTGTCCCATACACTCCAAGGTAACAGCTAAATTGATGTGATGACTATAGCATAAACACCAAGTCAGAGTTTTGTTCACAGCCTCGCAATTTTGAACTTTCGTCCTGGAAATCTAACTTTGAAGGATGCTTAATAACAATAGAGGAGCAACAGGGGTGGATGAAGCTTTCAAAAGCTTTTGCATTGGGTCAGAAGCTTTTGCATTATTTCACCACTTGCACATCATCCTGTTATACTTAAGTTGCTTGTCCAAGTTTGAAATTATAGCAGTCAAAAGTCCTTGCCTGTTATATGAGTGTCCGTTTACTTATTTATCCTGTGATATTGGGTAGGTGTGACAGAACCATTGGTCTCTTGCTCTCATATGCGTTTAGAATCCGATACAAAGAAGTTCTGCACAAGGCACATACCACAGCTTACGCAGCAGCCTCCAAATTCGCAACCTTTTTAACAAAAGAAGAAACTGACTGTGAGATTCAGCAACCATCCAATTATTTAACAATCTTCTCTAGTCTGATACTTTTCTACTTGCGTATTGATGTCCCGTTTCCTTCCCACAAAAATCAGTGTACGAAGCAGCACAGTCGTCTATGGTACTCTTCAAGAAATGGCGGATGGGCGGACCGAGATTGCAGAGAGCTTCGATTCTTGGCAGGAAGAGAAAGCCAGTGGAGTAGACACCACCAACTCCTCTCCCCTCTTAATGGTGCGGGACCATCTCTAACCTTTATATTTTCATTTTGCCACCTCTGATCCTTCTAGTTCTGATGTAATTGCCTGTACAATTCTTAACGTAATGCAATGGCTCTTACAAACTTGTATTGATCCCATCCAATGTGTAAAAAGAAATCATTTTTTAGTTGAGATCCTTACAAACACGAGAGGGGTTGCGACTGGTCTAATCGTCAACCAAAAAGCCAAAATAAATATTCATGTCTCTTTGTGGATGTCGGAAGTCAGTTGCTTCCTTCCTCATCTATGAACATTGGAATACATGTTTCTGTTGAAGTACCCTCTTTCTCTCTTTGATTTTTATGTGAAAATTATCTCACCGTGTCTTCAAAGTTCAATCTCTTATAATTTTTTATCTTTACACGTTGCTTTCAATTAGGTAGATAATTTTGGTGCATTTAATTTAGATTGCCCCAAAATCTTTTTCCCTCCAGCGAATATTGTGATGATATGTGCAATAAAATATTGCTTGCTGTTTTTTAATTTTTTTATGTGCTATAAGATTACATCCAATATGAGAAAAGGACTCCACAACTAATCAAAACGAAAGTGATTCGTCTATATATTCAATTAAATATGACATAAATAAATGAAGAGGAGCAACTAACAACCCATAAGACCCAACTTCTAAGTTGACAATCAGCTCCAACTTGGAGTTGGAAATTGCACTTGGTCATTAGGATATGGCAAGTAGCAAACATGGGGAATTTATATTTTTGTCACTGACTGCAACTAAGTAATCTATTTTCTGAGTGATAAAAGTTTTAAATTCTATAGTGAAGTTTTAAGTTCAATTTTGAGGATGAAAAAAATATTATTAGAAGATCTACAAGAAACAACAATATTCGTTTATGAATATAGTTTAGTTTGGATATAAATGATACACGTGAATTTGAGCAGAATTTGACGTTCAAGTACTATTAGAACGTAAGAAATTTTGTTTTTCTCCAACCGTAACTAAGTAAATCGTTTTTGCAAATATTATTATTGGTTTCTAATTAGTCATCCCCTATAAATTAAGCATTTGTGCAAACGCAAAATTATATTATTAAAACAGAGTCAAATCTTGCCAGACTGGAGGATGCTTTCTAATTTAAAGTAGATGCAATAATCCTCCAAGCAGAAATGTACCGTTTTTCCAGAAAAAAATTCTAGTGGAGAATTTTACCGAAAAGTCAAAAGTCTTCCACGAATAGGAAGTACAGGAGATCCGAAGAAATTCCAAGTTGGTGATTATGGATGTACGCTACAAAATATTATATACGATAGATAGTTAGTTTCAGAGAGATTTGGAGATATTGGTAAAGTCGACTCCGATTAAACAATATTATGTATCATTACAAAAACAAAGTATTATGTTAGGTCTATAAAAGGGCTGCACTTATCGATCTAAATTGTCCGAAACAAAGAGAGACAAACAAAGCAACCGAAGTAATGGCAGAATTAGCTATTCCTGCAGCTGCAGCAGCTGTTGAGTTTGGATTGAAGTTCATGCGTCCCGACTTGGACGGGATACGCACCTGGCTGAAGACAATGCAGGCATACCTGAGAGACAACGGAGGGGCCGAGTTGGAGAACGAGTGGAGCAAGAACTGGGTGCTGCAGATCCGCGACCTGGCCTACGAGATAGAGGACATTGTTGACAAGTTCATGTCGGAAGCTCCTCAACACTTCCATGAACGCACGATGACCAAGGTCCTTCATCATGTGGCTCACCCCTTGATTGATTTTGGAGCATTCCATCGCTTCTCTTCATCTATCAAGGATGTTAATGCGAAGATCAGGAAAATCCGGGACTTGAATGATTTCCTCTACCGCCCACCTGATTCCCCGCATGCTTCAGGATCAGGTACGAGACCATCAACTTCTGTGGCTTACTTGGTTTCCAAGGAGGATGAACTCGTCGGGATTGACAGTAGAGCAATCGCCCTTGCAAGTGCCATCTTGGAGGGGGAATCACACCTTGCCGTAGTATCAGTGGTCGGACCGCATGGTTCAGGTAAAACTACTGTCTTGAAAGAAGTGTTTGAGAGGTTGAGAGGTATGTTTGAGCGTTGCGTTTGGATCAACGTTCCAAGCGCATCTAGCTCTAACGGTCTGTTGCAGACTCTGCTGACAGCGGTGGAGGGATTGACACCGGTGCCTGGAGAAATGGGTGCTAAGGATAGGCTCGTATATCTTCTACAGAATAAGAGGTATGCCTTGTTCATTGATGGCATATCAAGGAGGGATGATTGGGTTCATGTTCAGGACCTATTACCGAATTATTACAATGGTAGTAGAGTGATAATTTCCACTCACAACAAAGATGCAGCTGCGTATTGTGCACGTCCAAGCAGTAATGTGTACGAAATTAAGAGCCTAACATGGAAAGAGAGTTGGAGACTCTTGTGTAAGATTGCCTTCCCCGACGGGAAGTGTCAGGATCATTTGGTTGAGTGGACAGAGAAGCTCTTGAAGCGATGTGAGATGTTACCAGTTGCAGTTGTTGCTATGGGGCGTCTTTTGTCAACTAGGCTTCAGAGTCCCGGGGAGTTCAGGAAGTTACACGACAGCCTCGGACATGAGCTCGGAGGCAATCATGATCTATCGATCGTGGGGAGAATTTTTCTTCAGAGCTACTATCGTCTCTCCCACAACAAGAAGTGTTGCTTCTTGTACTTCAGCAACTTCCCCGAAGACTATTCTGTCACACGGGGAAGGCTGATTCGGCTATGGATTGCAGAACGCTTCGTGGAGGAGGTGAGAGGCAAGACCCTGGAAGAGGAGGCTGAGGAATATCTCGATGATCTCATCCAAATGGGGTTGGTTCTTGTGAGTAGGAGGGACTTCGAAGGAAAAGTCAGAAGTTGCAGGGTTCAAAACCTGGTGCTCGAGTTCATAGTTTCCAAGTCCGAGAAGGAGGAGTTCTGCTCGGTTTTCTCAGGATCAAACACAACTTTGGGAGACAAAACTCGACGCCTGTCTCTCCAGGGAACCAACTCCGGTAGCTTCCTGATGGGCGCAGACTTTTCTCATGTTCGTAGCTTGATGATGTTTACATCAGGATTGCTGCCTAGGAAGCTACTGCAGCACTTCAACCTTTTAAGGGTCCTGGATTTTGAAGACGCCAACATGCAAACTTTTCCGGAGGAGATTGTGAAACTCGTACTGCTCAGGCATTTGAGCCTGCGAAACACTCAGGTGGAGGCAATCCCGAAGTCCATAGGGAAGCTTATGAGCTTGGTGACTCTGGACCTTATGCAAACTCGCATCACTCAATTGCCCAAGGAGATAAGCAAGCTTCGACAATTGGTTTACCTTCTGATTAATCAAAAAGTTTGTATGGGAGGAGTACAGGTGGTTCCCGGCATCGGCCAATTATCGTTCTTACAGAAGCTGTCCCTCGTCAAGGTAGAAACGAAGAACTGGAACAGCTTCTTGGAAGAGCTCAGGTCCATGACCGAGCTGAGAAAGCTTGGCATCTCCGGGCTGACAAGGGAAGACGAGAAGACCTTTTGTGGATCACTGGTCACAATGAGGAATCTATACTCTTTGCGGGTCATATCAGCCACCCGACAGGATATTCTCAACCTGGATAGCCTAGGACCGGTTAGTCCTTGTCCCATTCGAAGCCTGTACCTGACAGGGTACCTGCCATGGTGGGTTAGATCACTTGACAGCCTGGCAAAGCTGCATCTACAGTGGTCCCAGATGAGAATCGGCCAACTTGAGCCCCTTTCCGCACTTCCTTTGTTGGTCGAGCTCAAGCTATCCGAGGACGCGTACATTGATGATGAGCTGGTAGTTAAGACAGGTTGGTTTGGGAACCTGAAGATTCTCGAGCTCGAACGGTTAAGTAACCTGGAGATGGTTGAGGTGATGCCTGGAGCCATGCCTCAACTCACCAAGCTCGTCATAAGAGGATGCGAGAGGCTACTCATTCGTCCTCTGGGAGTTGAGAACCTCAAAAAATTGGAGGACTGTCTCCTCTTGGATGTGCCAAATGTTCGTAGCTTCTAGTGAGATGTCAACTGGTTGCTGTTGCTGTGTGGAGGTGCAAAATAGAAGCACATAGAACTCACTATCCCGACCAAGAACCAGCTTCGACGATAGCTTCACAAAAAGATTCTTCAAATGTGATATAATCACTATAATATATTGTGTTCATTAGGCAAATATCCAACCAACGAACCCTTTCTATCACTTTTCAATTTAGATTTGAAGTATTACTTTTCTCTCTATCATCAATTTGTTTAGTTTGAAGTAATTTTGGATTTTTACCGACATCAAAACTCGTACAGTGTCTGATTAGAAAATATCAACCGTTCGCCAATTGATGAATGATATGTGTGATTTCTGTCAGTTTGTAACTTAAACAAGCATCAGAAATCAAACAAAAAGAAAACACAACAAATAGCATTGCGATCTCTCAAGGACAAGCCATTTGCGACATCTTCTACTTAAAAGAAAATATTGCAACATCTTAGATATATTGATAGTAACAAACAAAACACTACAAATAGCATCATGAACGTTGTCTAAGGAACTTGCTTCGAATAGAATGAAGCCTTCTAGTGACTTCACTTGTGTTCATTCTTCCCTCTGGCGATTCACTTGAGCAAGCAACTCCGACATCAATTATGGAAGTCAAACACTCCATGGCTCGACTCTGATTCGAAGCCACGGAACGCTGAACTTCCATTATTGATGTTCGAGTTGCCTCCATTGCGCCAATTTCCACGAGTATAACCGGATCTATGACTTCTGCAATGGTTCCAACTGACAAGCTTCTTTTGGCAAGCTCGTGAAGGCTCCATCCATCCCGGAAAGTCTCATTGGTTGGCCTCTTCCCTGTAAACATCTCCAGTAACAGAATACCATAGCTATAGACATCTCCCTTGGTTGAAATGTTGCTTCCGAGCCCGTATTCTGATATAAGAGAAGTTTTCTGAAATTCACATCCAACAAACAGTTTATAACTGCACAAATGTTAGGAGAGATGTGTTACCTGGAGGAGCATAACCGATGGTGCCTCTAAGCCCGACAGAGCTTGAGTTATTTATAGTTGGACTGTCCCTCGACAGAAACTTTGCGATCCCGAAATCGCTAACATGTGCCACCAGTCCATCATCAAGAAGAACATTGCTTGGCTTGATGTCACAGTGAACAAGTGGAGTACCACATTCAAAGTGAAAATATTCAAGTGCGGATGCAACATCAATAGCAATGTTTACCCTCTGCCTCAGAGACAAATTCCGTTGCACGCTATGATTTGCTTCGCCTTGGGGAGGCGGATGGATCCACTCTTCAAGGCTGCCACTCCCCATGAATTTATAAACTAAAGCCTTGAAATCATGGCCTTGATGATCAATACTTGAGCATACACTTAGTACCTTGACAAGATTACGGTGCCGTGTGTTTCTCAAGGCTTCGCACTCGGCCAGAAAGCTCTTAGCAGCTCCATGATACTCAAGGTTAATCACCTTCACGGCGATCAATTGTTGGGTTTCATTAACAATACCTTTGTAGACAGAGCCAAATATACCAGCCCCGATCAGGTTTGCAGTAGAGAAGCCATTGGTGGCGTTGTAGAGATCATGGTATGGCACATTCAGGATCAAACTTTCTGAATCGGATGAAGCCCTTCGTTGTTTCTTCTTCCTATCTCGCAAAAGAAATACGAGAAACCACACCAAACTCACTCCGAGAATTGCTGATACAGAAGCAATGATTATCGTCTTCTTCTTCTTCTTCTTCTTCTTCTTGTCTGTGTGTTTGTTGGAAGGGAAGTTGCAAGCAAGTAAATGGAACTCTGGTATGCCTCCGCAAAGCCTTTTGTTTCCCTCTAGGGAAGTGGCAGTAGCATTCTTGAACACTCCTTGTGTAGGAACCATGCCCTCAAACTCGTTGAAAGACAAGTCTAAATGCATCAGGAACAAGAAACTAGCCAAATATTCAGGAATTTTTCCTGACAGGTTGTTCCGAGACAATATAAGTACTTGGAGGCCTCTGAGGGAGCTCAAGGAAGATGGAATGGATCCCTGAAAATGGTTCCCTTTAAGACTAATCCGCTCCAAGCTTGAGCATTTGCCAAGTCCTCTCGGGATCTCGCCAGAAAACATGTTCTCATATGCCGGTAGCTCTTGAAGTCTTGCTAAATTACCAATTTCTTCCGGCAGAGGACCAGTTAGACGATTTTCGGAGAATCCGAGATAGATTAGGGATGAAAGAGTCATAAGTTCTAAAGGTAAGATACCAACGAGGTTGTTACGGGAAAGCTCCAAGGTCTGCAGATTTTGACAATTCCCCAAACTTGGAGGAATGACACTTTCGAAGTTATTATCCGACACATCAAGTTCATATAAGTTGGTGAGTTTTCCAAGAATTCCCGGGATAAACCCTGATAAACTATTGAGATTCACATACAACACATTCAGAAATTGTAAATTCCCAAAGGTTTCAGGAATATTACCTGAGAACTTGTTCTGCGACATGTCAATCCCCCGCAGGCCAATCAGATTCCCGATGCCAGCCGGAATACTTCCAGGAATCCGGTTATAATGAAAGGAGAGATAGTTGATCGTGGACGACAAATTGCCAATACATTGCGGAATCGTCCCTCCAAAATTGTTGGATCCTACGGACAACAACAATAGGGAGGTAGCATTAGTCAAAGAGCAGAGGAAGTTCAAGTCATCCTGGTCGCCACGTCCGAGATTGTTGATAGCCAATTGCAGTACTGAGATACTGTTCAGGCTTTGGAGGTTAGGCACCTTTCCTTCTAAGTGGTTGAATCCCAACTGCAGGATGCTGATGCTTGAAGCATTGGATATCGAAGAAGGAATGAACCCAGTGAATTGGTTTTCAGAGAGAGCCAAGAAATACAGATCTTTAAGAGAGGTGAATATGGCAGGAGGGATATTTCCTTGGAATTGATTCGCTCCGATGTCAAAAACTTGAATCAAAGTCAGATTGGAAATCGATGAGGGGATAGTCCCAGTGAACCGATTTCCTGACAGACCAATTTTGGTTATACTCTTTAGTTGCACCACCGTCTCCAGGACATTTCCTGATAGACCATTTAGAGAAGCAGAGACTTCTCTGATGGACGATAAATTTCCGAAAGAGGAAGGGATTGGTCCGGTAAGATTGTTCTGAGCAATGCTGAAAGATTCAAGTTTTTTCAGCTGGCTGATCTCTGCTGGTATCTTTCCTATCAGATTATTTCCACGGAAATCCAAATCGAAAAGGAGCAAGCAATGAGAAAGATTTGATGGAATATCACCGCTGAGAGAATTGTTGGCAAGCCTCACAACTTGCAATCTTCGGAGACGGCCAAGTTGCGGAGGAATGCCACTTCTAAAGTTGTTGTTGCTCAAATCCAATACCCTGAGGAAGCTGAGGTTACCCAGATGCGGCGAGAGGGACCCTCCAAGTTTGTAGGTATACAGATACAATCCTGTCACTCTTTGGTGCTTGCGGCCGCAAGTCACGCCATTCCACTTGCAGAAATGGAAAGAATTGTTCCAATTGATAAGAGCTTCAAGCGGATCGTCCGTAATTCGGGACTTGAATTCGAGCAAGGCTTGCTTATCAGTCTCGTTGCTGCCATTTGCATCTGCAGTTTGTACCAGCAGGAACAAGCAAATGGCAGCAAGCATAGTTGGCAAAAGAAAAGGCTGTAGGTTGTTGGTCATCTTTGAAACTAAGAAAGCTGTCTATAATATAAGGAGATTGTATTAGATGAGTATTTATAAGAAGACTATATATCCTGTTGTGTTGACTAGAAGACTTCTGAACAATGTGAATAGGTGCTAAAAAAACCAAGGCCTATTGCGAATTGACCACGTAAATTACAATTGAATCACCACTCAAATTTAGTGATAGGTGGCCCAGACGCCTTGCATTAATAAGAAAATTGGATACAGAACAACGACGACTATTTGCGTATTCCACCACTACAAGATACAGTATTGGGATTTTCAATCCCTCGTCAGAATTGAAATTATTTTGCGTCAATTTGAATTCACAAACATTTTTAAAAAATCGATGTATCTTGCTATTTAAATGTACTAACCCACCCGAAAAATACTTTGACGCTTAGCAAGGTTCGGACAAACCAGGCTTCACGTAATCGTAGGGCCAGCCGGCCAGATAATTAAATGAGCAGCTTTAACATTGAGCAATTTAATGGAACCAGGGATGGCAATGTCTTGGTCAGCTCTTGTCTCGTTGAAAAGAAGCCCGCTATAAAGAATTGTTGGTGTCCTTTGTGAAAAGTAATCATGATGGTGATTTATTTAAAAACACAAAGAAACATAATGATTGGTTACTAATTAAAGAGTATGACAAAAATAGATATAGATGTTCCATGAAAGATGGATGTGACTCTTAAAATTTTCTTTCATTCGTGACTTTTCGCCAAGTTAAACATGTTCATTTAAAATCTATATATAGGCTTGTTCTCCTCATTTGTAAATCATCCCAACAACTCATTGCATAAGCATTCATTAGCAATAATTGTTCTTTCTCTCCCTCTCTCTGAGTCTGAAAGTTCTGGATATATACGAGTCCGTCCAAAGTTTCGAGATTCGTAGTACAATGGTCTTGGAAACGTCCAATAGTCGTTATATCTTGGGGACTAATGTCGTAGCCCGTACTGCACTAAAATATATAGAGCAATCTCGTCTTATAGAGAAAGTGTCCAACACTAACCTCGACTGTAATTCAATCCTAATCAAGTACACCAAACCTTCTGACGACCAACAATCGTAAAATGAGAAGGACTTCAAGAGCTACCTCAAGCATAAAAGGAAGAACATGGGCCTAGAAGATCTAATTGTGAGACTAAGGATCCGAGAGTCCGAAGTCAAGCAAGACAAGACTAACTCTGAGACCACTGTGAATCTAGCCGAGGAAAAAGGTGGCAAGAAGAAGAAGAAATCCAGGATAAGCAGGAGAAGTAAAAATCCAAGAAGAACAAGAACAAGAAGATCAAGGGAAATTACTACAACTGCAGCAAACCCGACTACATGGCTAAGGATTATTGCCAACCGGATGACCAAGAAAAGGCTAACCTAGCTCTAGACCTGCCCAAGATGGATCTGTCAGTCATGGTATTTGAGGCTAACTTGATGGATAATCTGAGAGAGTGGTTCATGGATACAGTAGCTATCCGCCACGTCTGCTCGGACAAGGAGATGTTCTTGAGCTATATCTCGATCACTGACCGAAAGTTGTTCATGGAAAACTCTATAATGTCCAATATCGTCAGTCCAGGTAAGGTGGTCCTGAAGCTGACCTCAAAAAAGGATCCGACCTTCAAGGATGAGCTGCATGTTCCGGACATCTGCAAGAACTTAGTTTCTGGCTCACTGTTAAGCAAAGCCAGTCTTAAACTTGTATTTAAGGCTGATAAGTTTGTACTGACCAAAGCAGGTCAATTTATAGGCAAGGGTTACCTAGAGAAGAGATTCTTTAAGATGAATATAATGATTATACATTGTACCTTTGATGGTGAAAATAAAGTTAATGATTCTCTTACTTGGCCGAGTATTCTAATTTATAGCATGGTAGATTAGAACATGTAAATTTAAACTCGCTAAGAAAATTAGTAAGTTTAAATTTATTATCAAATCTAGAGTTCAACTCATCCGATAAATGTGAAGTATATATGGAGGCTAAAATGACAAAGTACATTTGCATTCGGTGGAAAGAAGTACTATGCTTTTAGAGTTAATTCATATAGATACTTGCGATATGAAATACGTGTAAACTAAAGACGAGAAGAAATATTTCATCATATTTATTGATGACTATATAAGAATTGTTACGTATATCTTCTAAAAGGCAAAGATTAAGTTCTTGATGCCTTTAAGAAGTATAAGAACGAGGTTGAAAATTAACTCAATGTAAAAATCAGAATGATCCAAAGTGATCGAGGGAGAGAATATGTAGCTTTGTTTGAGGAACTCTGCCAAGAACATGGTATTATTCATCAGACGACTACTCTATACTCACCTCAGTCGAATATCATAGACAAAAGCAAAAATCAAACTCTTAAGAAAATAATAAACGCTATGTTGATTAGCTTGGGCTTACTCCAGAACATGTGGGGGGAAGCTGTAGTCTCAGCTAACCACATTCTAAATAGGTTGCCACATTAGAAAGGGACAAAACCTCATACGAGCTATAGAAAGAAAAAAAATATTTCTACAATTACCTTAAAGTGTGGGGTGCCTAACAAAGGTCAAAGTACCTAAGCCTAAGTAGGTAAGAATAGGACCCAAGACCATTGACTGCATTTTTATCGAATATGCACAAAACCCTAAAATTAATGCAAAAATAGTCATAGAATTAAGGAATGCAACGTTCTTTGAGGATATCTTTCCTAATAAGGAAAGAAAGGAAAGAAGTCTAAAAAAAAGACTCACGAGACTATGCAAGAGTCAAATCAGGAAGATGATGAACTTAGACGTAGTAAAAAGACAAAGGTAACCAAGTCATTTGGTCCTGATTATCTAACCTGTGTGTTAGAAGATGAATCTTGGATAATCTAAGAGTCATTGTCCAGTCCAGACACTCCTCTTTGGAAGGAAGCTATCAATAGTGAGGTAGAATCTATTATGCAAAATCATACTTGGAAAATCAGGGATCTCCTACTTGGCTATAAACTTTTAGGATGTAGGTGGATCCTAAAAAAGAAATATAAAGCTGATAGATTAATCGACAAGTACAAAGCTTGATTGGTAGCTAAGGAGTTCAAACAGAAAGAGGGATATGATTTCTTTGACACGTACTTACCAGTCATAAGAATCATATCAATTAGAATGATGATAGCTGTGGCAGCACTCTATAACCTCAAGATCTACCAGATGGATATAATAACAACTTTTCTGAATAGAGAACTAGAAGAACAGATATATATAGAGTAACCCGAAGGGTTTCTGGCTCCTGATCAAGAGGATAAAGTATGTCAATTAGTTAAGTCACTATACGAGTTAAAACAAGCGCTAAAATAGTGGCAAGAGAAATTTAATAGGACAATGATGTCAAATGGCTTTAAGATCAATGAGTGCAATAAATATGTTTACATTAAGGACACACCTGAAACTTACATAATTGTATGTCTCTATGTGAATAATTTACTTATTATGAAAAGTAATAAAGAGGTTATTATGAAAACTAAGAACATGTTAAAAGACCACTTTGACATAAAAGATATGGGTCTAGCAGACGTCATACTAGGGATAAAAATCTCTAGGATAGCTAACAAAATTATTTTGACATAATCCCACTACGTGAAAAGCGTGCTTAAGAAATTCGAAGTCTTTGACAAACCTCAAGTTAAAGTTCTGATAGATTTGAATCTACACTTAACTAAGAATCAATGAGATACTAAGGTATGCACAAATTATCGGGAGCTTGATATATTTAATAAATTGCACACATCTCGATATTGCATACTCAGTCAGTAAGCTTAATAGGTTCACAATTAATCCAAAAGAGGATCACTGGCTAGTTCTGGAAAGGATTTTACGGCATTTAAAGTATACCTTACATCATAGCATACACTATGAAATGTCTATCTCTATTGGAAGGATACACTGAAGCAAACTAGATATCAGATACTAACGACTCTAAATTCACGAGTGGATACATATTCACCATAGGAGGAGGAGTTGTGTCTTGGAAGTTCTCTAAATAAACATGCATAGCTCAATCTACTATAGAGTCAGAGTTTATAGCACTAGACAAAGCTGAGGAAGAAGCTGAATGACTCAGAAACTCCCTAGATGATATTTTGTACGAGAGCAAATTGGTGTCTCCCGTATTGATACATTGTGATAACATATCTGTAATAGAGAGAGAACAAAGTATAATGTACAATAGAAAGTCTTGATATATTTATTGGAGACACAATACCATTAGACAGTTTATCTCTAGTAGGGTGATCACTATTAATTACGTAAAGTCCAAGGACAATATAGCTGATCCATTTACGAAAGGAATCAATACAGATCAAGTATATAACGCAGTAAGGGAAATAGGATTAAAGTCCATATACTAAAGGAAGTTCATAGCGGTAACTCAACCATGATGAGGGGAGATCCCATAAACTTGGTTCAATGAGACAACTAAGTTATAAAGGGTTCAATTAATCACCTGGAACCTATCTTATTATCAGAATTCGCCCAGGTGTCAACTTGCAGAGGTATGGCAAGGTCAAGCATTACACTTTTAATGATTCCTATACCTTGATAAAGGTGGAGTATGACAGGATACTTCTGATAGGAGATCACTTATATAAGTGTGAAGTGAGGCTGCTTCAAATGAGAAAAATACTTATGAATCCAAGATACGGTCCACGGCCGAAATAGACTCAACATGAGAACCTAAATATACTAGGGTTATTATTGTGTAAATGCCATTGTCTTAGTTTATGCCAAAAGCTGACGGTTCAAGACGTGAGTGCACACCGAGTAGCAAGTAAATTCGATAATATATTACTAGAGAAAGTTCAAAGCCACAAGCTATCTATCTTGATGCAATAATAACATGTTAGAACTTTTGAATACAATCTGCATGCATTGGTCATCATTTATGCAGGGGATAAAAATATTAACATTGACTAAATTTTTAACCATTTGTGGGATTGTTGGCATCCCTTTATGAAAAATAACCATGATGGTGATTTACTTAAGAATAAAAAGACACAATGATTAGTTATCAATTAAAGAATATGAAGAAAAAGATAAAGATATTCCTTCCATGAAAGATTGATGTGACTCTTGAAATTTTCTTTCATTCGTGACTTTGTGCCAAGTTAAACATGTCCATTCAAAATCTATATATAAGCTTGTTCTCTCATTTGCAAACCATCCCAACAACTCATTGCATAAGCATTCATTAGTAATAGTTGTTCTTTCTCTCCATCTTTCTGAGTCCTAAAGTTCTGGGTGTATACGGGTTCGCCGAAGTTTCAAGATTCGTGGTGCAACGGTCTTGGTAATGCCCAACAGTCGTTATATCTTGGGAATGATTGTTGTAGCCCCGTACCACACTTAAATATACGAGGCAATCTCGTCTTACAAAAAAAGTGTTCAACACTTGCCTCAACTATAATCTGATCCTAATCAAGTGCACTAACTCTCCGACGATAAAGGTATTTGTCATAGGTAAGGATTCTTGGTCCAATACGGCATTCTCATCAACCGCTAATTTGATTATGGACCCAAATTTTTTAGTAGCATTTAAATTTGTTTAAATATAGATTCATTCAATAGTTCAAGTTTGTTAAAATGTTTTTGGGAGTTTCGAGTATTTGCCTTTTTTCGTAAATGTGTACTTTCAAAAAAACTTTTAGGTCCATTCTTTTTCGAAAAAAATGTAAAAAGTGATTGCTGAGTTGTAACGGATATTTGGTGAAATTTTATATTGTTTCTACATGCTATGTAATAATACGTACCTACCAATCCATAAGTACATAGTGAATCGGTGACTTCTAGAATAGTAATTTAATAATTGGGTAAGATACCGACAAGATTAATAGGATCTTTAAAAGATGGACATCAAATCTTTACAAATTTAGTCTTTAAAAAAAATAAGGATTTGAACGAGATGAGAGTTAAAAAAAAATTGACTTTTTCTTATTTAAAAATCATTTTATATTTAAAAAAAAAGTAAGTTCTCATTTGATTGTTCTCAAATAGAAAATGGTACTAAAAATGTGAATACAATTTATTCATTCATTAAAATAAATCAATATAAAAAATCAAATAAGCATATCAAAAAAATGGTTGTTTGATAGGTTGAGCATGATTATGTTAAGTAATCAATAAACATGTATATTATTTTAAAATTTTGGGGTAAAATCAGGGTATGTTCCAATTATATATATATATATATATATATATATATTCTTGCTCTCTCATCTTTTTAAAATGCAAAAATTTGGTTAGGATCCGGATCTAGAACCAGTCAAAATCAACAGGTCTAGAGGAAAGTTTAATTGTCATTGTTATTGACTGTTTATCACATTGATTAAAACATGTAATTATGATTAGTTTATAAGTGTTGAAAATTTATCAATATATTATTTTAAAAAAATTATTGTATCTGGAGATTCTAACAATAAGTAGACATAAATCTTTATAAAAAAAATCGACATTTAGAGACAACTGAGTAGAATTAGTCAAGTGGGAGTGCCTCGGCGGCAAAGTTCCACTAAGGTTCCAATTCCACACTGAGATTTCAATCTTTGGCTTAAACTGTCCAACTTGTAAAAAGTTCCAAGCCAAAATTGTCTTTGGCGTCGAAGACCGTAGAAGATTTCTAGGCTTGACTCGTGTAGAGACTTCAGCGAGATGCTCAGGATCAGGATCAGGATCACTATCGGGGGGCCTTGCAATCAATTTTTTGGTAGTCACCGCAAGAATTGGAAGCAAATAATTAATAACAAAATTTATTAAAAATAAATAAACCCTTAAGTCTTACCATATTTTTTATAAGTAAATTCTATTACGTTTCAAAAAAAATCCCAAGCACATTTACATCAAGATGATTATAACTTAAATGGAGCGACATAAATACATATCAAGTAACTAATAACAAGATAAATCCTATCTAATTTACAATCTAAAGTCCAAAAGTAACCAAATTAGAATCTCATCATCATCGCCAAACATCAAGGGAAGACAACATGAAAACCCGCCAAAGCAGCAAGCAATACCCTTTACAGTGAGTTCTCCAAAATAGTTCTCTATTTTGAGATCCAAGTTAGCTTGCTTCTCAATACCATGCGGAGCCTGAGACCACAATTGAGCCACTTTAAAAGAATGAGCAGCATCTTGTAATGATTTCCCTTCACCATCTTCTACCCACCTCTACTAATGGCTCCTTCAAGTTGTAGATGTTGGACCTAGGTCCAATCCGCAATTATTATTGTGCAAGATTGGACTCGGACCCATGAAGCTCAATCCATAAAAAAAATTGGGGCAGTCAACATACTTGTCAAGGAAATGTGCCCGTCTCATTGACCGCCCCGGGTTCATGTCAACAATCATGCTATTGTGATGTGGCGCTGACGCAATCTACCGTAAGTGAGTATGTCAACGCTCACATGGCGTTAACACAATTGTCGCTAGAAATTACATTGTCACGTGGCAGCGTGACAAACTACCATGTGGTAGAGCTAGGAGTAGTTCTATCACATGGCGGACATACGTGTTCGGCATGTCACGCAACTGATACGTGGCACGTGACCCCCAATCAGCGGGTAGGTTTCTTTATAAAATGGGAAATTTGGCTGCACTGAAATGTAATTTTGTAACCAAGAAATTCATTTAGAAAGAAAAACTTCAGATTAGTTCACAAGTTTTGATCACATTTTCATTCAAAGAAATCTCGTGATAATCAATTACATATCTGACATACCATGATCATAATTTGCCCGGTACATCAAGAAATTTGATCCGAGCCTATGGATCTAAGCTACGACAATTAAGTATCATTTAATTGAATTAATTTATTAATTAAATAAGTTTAACTTATAATTACTCGTTAATTATGATTTCCTAGATCTTACCGTATACCTGATTTTTTTTTTCATCTCTATGATTATGATCGAGTAACCGCAAATTTTTTATCTGATTAATGATTCCACAAGTACGTTCGAAATTTTAATTCAGTAACATTCCAATATGAACAATACATGCTCTTTTCTTTTAATAAAGATGGAACTCTAGAAGTCACTCAAAATTTACTTAAGCATTTAAACTGAATTTAAATTAGGTAGAATTGTAGAAAATGTATAACAAATTGAACTAAGTTTATTGATTAGTAAATAACTTCATTCCTCCAATAATTGAAAACTTGGATCATTTCTGGATAGCACTTTATCGGTCCAAATTTTATTAAATTAATCTGAAGTGATGATTTTTCCTGTTAAATTTTATAACTGTTATATCCTCGAATCTTGGTCGCAAGATTTATAGTACAATCATACTCCTATTTTGTTAAAATTGATCCACGTGATAAAACTAAAAGAAGCGATTCTTCTGGATGGTAATTGGGGATTGGATTGCGTGCAACGTATCACTTTTTATAATGTTTGGACTAAAGAACACAGAAAATATTTTTGTAAGTAAGTTTACAATGTGTATGTTGCAAAAAATCCAAGAAAATAATCAATATGTTATTATTGATCAACAATCCAACTTATTATTTTCGCTACACAACTTACTATTATCAATAACTGGCAGATGCCATTATCAAATTTTAAACTATACCCTTCAATTCGCACTAAATTCGAGGCCAATTAAGGGACGAGGTTATCAATTTTTAGCATCTTGTGAGCAAATCATTCCTTATCCCCATAGATTGTTCCATTGGACCGGGCCCTGGGTTGAACTTGGTATTTTTTTGTGTATCGATAAGGGGAATACGCTTAATTTTGGTATGGTATACATGTTTAGTATATTAAATTGATTAATTTACTTTTGATTTGAATAAGATTAATAATAAAATTATTCTAATAAATATTAAGAATATTTTAATTCTAATAACTTGAAGTGTTGACTTGATAAAATTAAAATAATAATTTCACAAGTTAATTTAAATAATTGTTAATATATTTTTGTATTGTTACAATAAAGAATAAAATATCTAAGCATAAAGGGGAAAAGGCCCCCTTTTAGGATGCGGTGGCAAAAAGAAATATACTTTTATGTATCCTCCAATCCAACACTAACATTAGATATTTTCCCTAGACAGATGTTCCTACTCGCAGTCCAGTGCGTGGCAGTCACACTCATTATTTTTTTGAATATTGTCTAGAAAACTCGATAGGTTAAGCTATTATTTATTGATCCGATGTGTTTTGCCCAAAAAAATAAAATAAGATATTGGCTGAAACAAATATTAAAAAATATAAAAAAATTATTTGGTAAAAATAAAAATCAATTCATGAATTTCACTTATGTTTCCAAAAATAAATAAATTTTAAACACTAAAAACAATTTTAATAGAATAAAGATTCGATTCATGTAAAAACTAATAACCTTAATATCTACTTCAGCAATTTTTAGTTCATGTCACCTCGTCGGATACACAACTGATCTTAACTAACTAAAAAAAATTAAAAACCAACCTCAAAAGTTATGTGATATTAAATTGGCATTTATAAGATAATGCTAATTAAAAATGACAAAGGTAAATATAATATTAGAAAACAACTTAGGAGTTGTTTTAAGTCAAAGAGACTTGATCATAATTTAACATAATTGCATGTTTAATTAATGTCAATGTGTACGATAGTGAAAATAGTTATTTGAGAATATAATTATATCATATTTTGAATATAAATCTCCTATCATGATTATGGCCTTCTTTTAGAACAAAAAACTCGACACGTGTAACACACCGGCGAGTGAAGATGCAACCGCATCAACAACAATCCCACAGATGATACCACCACCACCGCCTCGCATCTCCCTCCCTCCTTCCACCGCCAATCCCCAACCCTCGCTCCCTATATAAATCCCCCGTAACCGCTTCTCTCTCTCCACCCCATGACGACGCCGGACGACCGCCGTTCCCAGGAATCCTCGGTCATCCACATGGACGACGAAGACGGCGGCGACCCAGAGGTGTGGGGCCTCCTCGACAAGAACTTCAAAGAGGTCCAGGCGGTGCTAGACCGGAACCGGTCGCTGATCCAGCAGGTCAACGACAACCACCGCTCCAAGATCCCCGACAACATGGTTAAAAACGTGGACCTCATCCGCCAGATCAACGGCAACATCTCCAAGGTCGTTTCTCTGTACTCCGGCCTCGGTGAGGACTTCGACTCCGCTTGTCGCCGCCACCGCCTTCGCCCTCCCAAGGACGGTAACTCCGCCTCCTGATCATCACCACGACGACAACGACGATGATGATGATTTTTAGGCCTCCCCTTTTTGTTCCCCTCCGCCAATTGTTGTAGTTGTTGTCCTTGTGCTATTGACGTTGTTCAAAGTGATCGCGTCGTGAATAAAGATTAAGAGGTGTGTTTGTTCGTGTTGTCGTCGTGTTAACTGCTATCTGCTATCTGCTATCAGTCGCGGACTTGTATTATCAGATATGTACTAGATTAGATATATGTTGAGATCTTCGTTGTCAGCTTCGCGTCAGAGTTATAAGCTATCAGTTATCATTCGTGTGTACGAAACAGACACGAGTTGTTTGTGCCATTGTGTTTTTGAGAGTGTTGTGTTTAATGATCTTTTTGAATATGCAGAATGAAGCTGATGAGAATTGAAAAAGATCCCAACTTCTCAGGGCAGTTTCTGATCTCTGTTATGCTAGTTTATGACCTTCTGGTAGCTCGGAGGATGTCCTGTAAGAGTTCGTAGTTAAGAGCTTTGCCACAATGCAACCCTGATCTTTTTCTGCGCCATGAAAACAAGAATTATGTTTTTGTGAATCTTGTTGACATATGGGGGAATAGATTGCTTGGGATATGGTTCATGACCAAGTACAGGACATGGTAGCACCTGTGTTGGCTCTGTTTTATACAGAATGTTGCGTGTCCTTTCGGATGCGCAACTTTCCCGAATGCGCTTAGCGATGACGCGATGCCCTGAAGCTGTACATTTCTGAGATCAAGTGTTCAAATATTTGTACATTTCTGAGATCTGCAATAAGTCAATAACATGTTGTTGAAACTACATATGTCCAGAAGAAGTTTATTATGTAGCAGTCTGGAATTCTAGCGAGGATAATCCCAGTTGGTTGCTTGTACCTTTGCATTTTTGGTTTAGACAACGGCTATCTGGACACTACTGTGTCGATTTATCACCGTCCACAGAAACTCTCCAAAGATTTCTGGCTCTAATTATATTCAAAGTTCAAAAATCTAAAATAGCAAGGGGAAAAGTTATTAATGAGCCACCAGTAACCCACATAGATTTTCTATTTTCTCTTAAATAATTTGAAACATTATTGAGAGAATTAATTATAGACAAATTGTTTCTCTCTGAATATTGGATGTTTAGAGAAAACAAGAAAAGAAAACCATCACATTATGGCCCTCTATGTTGTTAATTAATTTCAGTTTCACGTTTCTGAATCCCTCCTCTTTTCTTGGAACTCCTGAAAAAGAACAACAAAAAAACCTCCGAAAAAAACATGAAAGAAAGAAACCGAAGAGACATGGGGAAGGAGAAGCATCAAGGATCATCGGAGGCGGAGGGTGCCGGGATGACGACTGGGGACGGGGGCGAGGCGGGGAGCTATCACTACCGGATGTTCAACATCTTCAACCGGAAGTTCAAGATCACGGAGGCTGAGCCGCCCAAGGACGTGAAGGAGGCCTTCTCCAAGTACGCGTGGGGTGCCGGGGCTCACATGTTCCCGGAACAGCTCCTCCGCTTCATGTCCGAGGTCCAACGCCAGCCCGACGTGCCCCTCTCCGAGGCTGAGCGCATCGTTGACGAGGTCATCCACCGGCGACGCCACCGTGTTGCCCCCCACGTCCGACACGGCCTCAACCTCGAAGACTTCTTCCACCACCTCCTCTTCGATGACCTCAATGGTCCCATCTTCAACAATGTACGTACTAATATTTCACATAAAAGTTCGTACAAATTTAATATGCTGGTAATATATTTTTTCTCTCCCGTCTGAGATTATGGTTAGTAGTTCTTCGGAAATTAATGAACGTTGGCTGTATGCTTAGCCAGGAAACAGACATGCATTGGTCGTGTTAGTATGATATTGATTGTTCGGTCCCGTAGATATCTGCGAGTTGTGTTTGTCTGTCCTTGACAAGACAAATTACATTCTATTCCAGGTACACCACGATATGACTGCTCCATTGTCACATTATTTCATATATACAGGCCACAATTCCTACCTTACGGGCAATCAACTGAGTAGCGACTGCAGCGAGGTCCCGATCGTAAAGGCTCTGCAGAGAGGCGTAAGGGTCATCGAGCTCGACTTGTGGCCCGGCTCAGCAAGTAATGACATTCATGTGCTTCATGGAAGGTTTACTCCGTCGCACCCGAATGCAAAAAAGATTATGCATTTCACAAGCATTCAGATCATGAAACGTTACAATTTATTTTTTTGCAGGACCCTTACCACTCCAGTATCCCTTATCAAATGTCTCAAGTCCATTAGAGATTATGCATTTTACAGCTCGCCATATCCGGTCATTATAACTCTAGAAGATCACCTTACACCAGACCTTCAAGCTAAAGTTGCAGAAGTAAGATTATGGATCGTATTTCACCCTTCATGTTTATGATCTCAAGGATCTTATTTCTCTTTCCTGACCCCTTATCAGTGTCATGAAACATATTATACCTGCAGATGCTTACGAAAACATTTGGAGAAATGTTGTATTTTCCAGAGTCAGAGTGCCTAATACAATTCCCGTCACCAGAGTCGTTAAAACACCGGATCATGATCTCGACCAAGCCTCCAAAGGAGTACCTTGAGTCAAACGGGGTCAAGCATCGGGGACCTTACTCACCGGATGAAAGGATTTCATCGGATAACGAAGATGAGGCTGACACAGTGAGCAGAAAATATGTTCATACACTCTTAGCGTTTTGCAAAACAAAATGCCTAATCATGTTCCACTGCAGAATGGGAGTGACCAAGAAGATGAAGACAGTGTAATTGATTCCAGATCGGGAATCAATTCCTCGCCTGAATACAAGCGTCTTATCACGATCCACGCTGGAAAACCGAAGGGTGCGCTGAAGGATTCGCTGAAAGGTTCGACAGATAAAGTGAGACGTCTTAGCTTGAACGAACACAAACTCGAGAAGGCCACGAGCAACCATGGAACGGACATAGTAAGGTGACATCCATGCCGAAACCTATATGTTCTTCTGCCCTGTGACTCAACTTATCTATATTAACAAAAGACTTGATCTCCTAGGTTCACACAGAAGAACATTCTTCGAGTATATCCGAAGGGAACGCGAATCACCTCCTCCAACTATAAGCCTCTTATAGGATGGATACACGGAGCTCAAATGATGGCCTTCAATATGCAGGGTTACGGAAAATCACTGTGGTTGATGCATGGAATGTTCAAGGCAAATGGAGGGTGTGGCTATGTTAAAAAACCCGATTTTCTAATGCAAAGAGGTGCAGGGAACGAGGTTTTCGATCCGAAGAATCCATTGCCAGTGAAGAAAGTACTAAGGGTGAGATGAACATCAATTACTTCAGAAGCTGTAACGAAATCCATTTCAACGATCATCATCATATAAGAAGCTTCCTCTGTTATTTTTGACAGGTGAAAGTATATTTAGGTGATGGATGGCGCTTGGATTTCAGCCACACGCACTTCGACTCTTACTCGCCACCAGACTTCTATACAAAGGTATAGAAGTTACTCTCTGATCACTTGGCTGCTCGAAACAGGTCCCTTTCTGACGTGATCGTAACATATGGATGCAGATATACATCGTTGGAGTACCAGCCGATGCAGCTAAGAAGAAAACGAAGGTAATCGAGGACAATTGGGTTCCGGTTTGGGACGAAGAGTTTGTCTTCCCCCTTACCGTCCCTGAATTGGCATTGCTTCGGATCGAGGTGCGAGAATACGACAGGTCGGACAAGGATGATTTCGGAGGGCAGACATGCCTACCTGTCTCAGAGTTAAGACAGGGTATCCGGTCGGTTCCCCTTCACGACAGGAAGGGGGAGAAACTTAAGAATACGAGACTACTAATGCGATTCGAGTTATTACAACCTTCGATTAGGGACCTTTTAGCCTCCTCATGATGTCTGCAGGATCCGTAGGAGACTATATATGTCCCCGCGCAATCTTTATGACACAGTTTTATGCATCGATCAGGAGAATTCGGGTTTTTAAGTCGTCGAGTACGAACATTTTGTTATTAACATGTGGGTGCTAGGCAGTGGTTTAGGGAACCTTGTGTACATAATGTCGGTGAGTTGCAAATATAATCAGTGAGATATGTTTTACTTCGTGTTTGGATATTCCTTTTAAAATTTTGATATCTTTTGTTATATTTTAGTACATTCTTGAAGTAGTAAAGATAATGCACAACAGCCACTATGTTGTAGTTTCTAGGTTGCAGTCTCCTATGGACCATAATTTTTACAATTGCAAAGATTATGGTTCACCTTCAGTCTCTCCTTATTTCTTGGAACTCTTGACCAAAGAGATATCTCTCTCTCTCTCTCTCTCTCTCTCTCTCTCTCTCTCTCTCTCTCTCCCCTTCTCTCTCCTACCTTTGAGAATCTCACATAAAGAAAAAGCTCATTAACATAAAATAACGGGAGAGAGTGAAAGATTAGAAGAGAACAACGTAAACATGTTCGACAGGAAGTCTAAGATCACTAAAGCTGAGCCGCCCGATGACGTGAAGGAGGCCTTCTCCGGGTACGCGCTGGGCCCTGGGGCCTGCATGCACCCAAAGGACCTCCTCAGCTTCATGGCGGAGGTGCAGCGGCAGCCGGACGTCCCACTCGACGAGGCGGAGCGCATTGTCCGCGAGGTCATCCAACGTCGCCACCACATCACCCGCCACACCCGCCATGGGCTCGACCTCGATGACTTTTTCCACTTCCTCCTCTTCGACGATCTTAATGGCGCTACCTTCAACCAGGTAAAACACATTGTTGTGCAATCATAAATAATCTTATTTTTTAAACCTTGTCTTTTTTGTCACATCTCAATTTAATCCATCAGTACAAGGATGAATTATTTCCTAAGTCCTAACCACTGCGAGTTTTATCACAACGATAATCATATTTCCAGTTTGTTGTTGGAAAAAAGTTACCAAAACATTAAGAAGACCAAAGACATATTCCGAGTAGTCATCCGCATAACGCTAAGACAATTTAATCATCTCAAAGTTGACCTAACGAAAAGATAGAAAATAGATCTACTGACTATGGGTTAAATTAGTTTATACCACGCTATATTGATAAAGATAAGTATAATTTATGGTTGTGTTGAGTAATGTTCTTGTTCTTCTCCTCTGCTAAATCTTCCTTTATGTAGAATCCTCTCACCTAGTTCTCAACCTTCCTATAAGAAATTGTCGCTCAAGTCTTTTCAATATTACAAAATTTACCCAGATCAATATAATTTTTTTTCCTAAATCATCATCCCAAAATAAAATTGATCACTTAGGTTAAGACTCACAACAAAGGCTATAGACTATCATTGAAGTTGCGACCGAAAACTAAAGTTTAAAACTGGCCACTAAAATTAAGATTGGCAACAAAGGTTTGAGATCGATCACTAAGATCAAGACTAACTGTCAAGATTAGAATCTACTGAGATTAGAATCTCTCCATAATAATACGAAATTGTCTTAAGACCATATCGACTACTTCAAGTTCATACCGATTACTTTAAAACGCGATCACAAATGCTAGAATTTTTTACAGTTGCAATTTAAATTCGTAATGTTTATTAAAAAGTACTAGAAAATCATTTGTTGCTTCATTTCTTATAATAGTTTGTGTTATATTTTGATGTGAATTCCTCTCGAAACATAGCCTTGATTGCTCTCCATGGAATTCATATGCAAATTTTAGCTGTTTCAAGTTTCTCAAATGAAATTAAATCTAAATAATTTAAATTAGGATTTATAAATGCAATTTTATCATCCTGCCAATGTGCATCATGCATGTATGTGTTTGAAAGTACATCTATCCAAAAGTTGGATGAGGTGCATAAAGTAAAAGAATTCCTTTATTCTTGTGAGCGAACCTTTTCGCATGACAAAACTTAGAAGTATGGGCGAAGTTAGAACATTCAGGGAGTTAGAGAGTTAAGGGTGAAAATTCGGATTATCTAAATTTGAACTATCTAAATTATTGAAATCATATATTTTACTATCAGAATCTGAATCCGAATAAGGAATTATTCGATCCAAATATCCGAATTTTTTCGGATTCGGATAATCCGAACTATCCGAAAAAAAGGTTGGAGAGGAAGAAAAAAGGATTAAAAAATATTTTGGTGAAAAAGAGATATGTAAGTTAAAAAAATAAAACTCAATTACGAAAGTATGTGAAGCTCCAAGTCCATACCTTCTAACTATAGTTTATTTTTAAAAGTTAAAAAAATTCGGATAGTTCGAATATCCGAACCAATTTTTTTGATATCCGAATCTGAATCCGACTTTAAAAGTTCGGATAATTCGAATCCGAATCTAAACTCAAAATTATCTGAATTAGAATCCAAATCCAAATCCGAAAAAAACTTTATTGGGATCAAGATCTAACTTCGTTGGGATCAGGATCTACATGAGAGAGGTCGGATTTGTTGGGATCTGGTCGAAAGAACTCAGATCGTTGAGATCTGGTCGGGAAAGGCCAAAATCTTCAAGATCTAGCCGGAGAGAAGTAGGAGTGATAGTGGTGAATGATTAGAAAAAGATGTGGTAGACTATGAGTAAAAAAATAAAGGATAGAAGGTAGAGGGTATCCTAGTATGCTCTCAAAAAGAGAAAAGAGTTGATCAAGGAAAGAGAGCAGAGGCGAATTTTCACCTGATTTCTTCACGCGGTTGTTGGGCTGGGATAGGTAGATAGGTAATATAATTTTAAATTTTTTATATGATTGCTTTATTATTTATGGTAATATAGTTATATTATTAAGATTTTATAATAAATATTAAAAGATTAAGGAATGTCTAAATTCTTTTAACATTTAATTTTAATTTTTTTGTTGATTAATTTTATAAAGGGATAAATTTATAATTTTAGTGGAAATATATATTAAGAAATATTTAATTATATAATATATAAAAGTTAAGTGGGCCCCACTCCATTGCACGTGGCATAAGACAAATTGTGTCTTGCCTTTACACTTGCCTGCTTCGGAAATTTCAATTTTTATCGGGCCTTACTTAATTTATTAGGACTTTTTCAATAACATCTATTTTATTGGCAAAGTCAGAATATAATATCAGAATACCTATAGATAATTTTGCATTTAGAGAACTCTCACAGTTTGAACTAGTTGTTATTTCCTTTGCAATTTAAAACTCCAATTTCCAAGTTTTTTTCCTACGTAGAGAATTTCCAACTGTGTACTTATCCTTTGCTTCTCCCAACGGTCAGTCATTCCCCTTTCCCAACCTTGAAAAAGCAGATACTTGTCCATTTCCATACCTTGTTTGCAAATCAGTTTAACTTGTCAAATCCTCTCTCACCCTCCAAATATTTAATGCCACATTTTCCTGCCGACCTTTTTTATATAAGTTTGATTAATTAATTCAAATTTACAAAGATTTTCAAAGATATATTAATATTTTATTTATATACAAAATAGAACTTGATATTATAGATTGTTGGTGATCACCCTAGCAATTATAGAAGCTGGGACCCGCATCATCTATCTCTCCAACTAAAAGTCGTCGTTGATTTTAAAGGTCTAAATAACATATAGATACTTGGAGTTTCAGTCGGCCGTCTGAATCAGGACATATGCTCAAAGAAATTGACAAAAATCATAGATGAGAACTGAGCTTGCCTATCATTTTCTTCTAAATGAGATAACCACCCATTTTTGCTAATATTTATTGTCATCCTACCATATAAAAGTGATATTCTACCAAATTAAGTATATTAAATTTTACTTGATTGTCTATGTTGTGTAACATTGAAAGTATTACCATGTCTAAGTACGAAATAAGTGTATAATTTTATTTAACTGTCTATGTATATTTGAGATAACAATTGTGTATAAATGAATCAACATGTTTCTATACCAAAGAGTTGTTTAGACTGAGAAATTTATGTACAAAGAGAATAATCGTGTTGCAAATGTCTTCTCCAAATACGTCATGACTATTATTTTTTTTTTTTACCGCATTGATTCGGAAGTCCCTCCACATTCATGCCTTGGGCTGCAACTAGATGACCTAAGAGAGTTGAGTAGCCAATTATACTTGTTATGCATTGACTAAAGTCTCCATAAATTTAAGCTAGAGAAATATTTGTATCCTCGCTTATTAAGCATTTTGATCCGGTGGATATTCGGGGGGATCTGAATTGAAGAAAACCCTTTGAACCAAAACATAATTTAATCAATTCCGTAACTGTCTGTCAGCAATCATCAGTAAAGTCCGGGCCAATCCAGAACCCACACCCCATCGTCTTCTTCTCCCTTTTATGACAAGACATAGAGAACATTAACCACACCACCTCATCCAAAACCACTTCTTCAATCTTGTACATATATAAATAAATAAATAAAGACAAGACAAGAAGCCATCTTCTCTTCTTTTCTCTTCCTCCTCCCTACGACAGTGTCCCCATTTACACATGTCCAAACAAACCTACAAAGTGTGCTGCTGTTTCCGGAGGAGGTTCAAGATGGCTCTCGCGGAGGCCCCCGAGGAAATCAAGTCCCTGTTTGGCTCCTACTCCGACAATGGGGTCATGGCAGCCGAAAACCTCCACAGGTTCCTGGTGGAGATCCAGAAGCAAGACAAGGCCACCGTCGAGGATGCCCAGGGTATTATAGACAGCCTCCAGCACTTGGTGATCTTCCACAGGAAGGGGCTTAACCTTGAAGGGTTCTTCAAATACCTGTTTGGCGATATCAATCCTCCGGTTGATCCCAAACTCGGGGTAATTCCGTCTTTGTTGGGTTTATCGGAGCTCGGTTTATGGTTCTGTGTGAAAAGATGGGTCTTGATTGGTTTAATGGGTGATCAGAGTGATGTTGAGCTTGGTTGAACATGATCCGGGGGTAATTCCGTCATTCCGGGCCCCCTTCTTTGGTTTTGTCTGAGCTGGGTTTCTGTTTATTTGTGTCAAGGTCTTGATTGGTGAATTAGTAATCCACTATGTTGAGCTTGATTGAACATGATCGGGGTAATTCCATCTTTTTTCTGCCCCTCTTTAGGTTTTTCTGAGCAGGGTTTTTGGTCTTGGTGTTAAATGTGATTGCTTTAATGGAATTTTGTGTGATTGGTTAGTGAGTGATCAGAGTTATGTTGAGCTTGGTTGAACATCATCCGGGGGTAATTCCGTCATTCTGACCCCCTGCTGTTTTTTCTGTGAGCTGGGTTTTTGGTTCTTAGTGTAAAGGTGATTGCTTTAATGGGGTTTCGCTTGATTGGTTGGTTGGTAAGTAGTCAGTAATCTCGAGTTTGGTTGGACATGATGAGGGGTAAATATGTCATTCGGGGGGTTGTTCATCTGTTCGTCTTCCCTGATTTGGTTTTTTGGGTTCAAGTGCAAACTTGATGGCTTTAATGTTATTTTCTTCAAAATGATGCTGCATTAAGGGGGGTGGGGCATAGTTTGGTAATATTGGTCCCTTTTTTTAAGAAATAGAATTGGTCCTTTCACTTCTTCATTAGTTATTATCTGAAAGGATCTTAGTTTAGATTTTTTTTTCTAGATATGGTTCTTAGTTTAGATTGCTTCATTAGGTTTGCCTTCTTAGTGTAACAGCCTATCAGGTGCAAATCTGTACTTGCTTTGACCAGATAGTGATGGTGTTTCTGCTCCATTTTCCAGTTATAGCTTTTATGAACATATAAAGAGAGCTCTGTCTCCTTTCCAAATTAAGTCGGATTCTTTCGAAGCATATGGATTTCCTTCTAAAGAAAGTTCTGTTGCTTTCAACTTCACTTGATTTCAGTACCTCTCTACAATATGCAATTAATAGCTTTAGATTCCGACCGGGGTTTTTGTTTCCTCTTGCTTTCTTCCTTGTCCATTCCACTTCTTTTTTGTGGCCTCGATCCAGCAACACGGAGAAGTTTGTTTTCTGGATTCAAGCTTGCCTTCTAATGGTGACAATGCCCTTTTTTTGTGTGTTTCAGGTGCACCAGGACATGTCAGCTCCTGTGTCACATTATTTCATTTACACTGGCCACAATTCCTACTTGACGGGAAATCAACTTAATAGTGATTGTAGTGATGAGCCAATCATACGCGCTCTTCAGAAAGGCGTGAGAGTTATTGAGTTAGATATATGGCCAAATTCTGACAAGAATGGCGTGGAAGTTCTTCACGGAGGGTATGTTAACGACGCCAACAGACTTCTTGTTTATTGAGTTGTATTAGGAAAAGTTGAATGTAGATGTAGTGACTATGAAGGCTAGCCATTGAAAAGCTATGACATGATGATGCAGGACAATGACGACTGCGGTTGAACTAATCAAATGTTTGAGGTCTATTAAGAACCACGCGTTCGATGCATCTGATTTTCCAGTTGTTATTACTCTAGAAGACCATCTTACGCCAGATCTCCAAGCTCAAGTAGCTCAAGTGAGTTCCTAATTTGTTGTGGATTACGGGGTCTCATTGTCTCTGACTAACATCCTTAAAACATTGTTCAGATGCTCACTGAAACGTTCGGGGACGTCCTCTTCACTCCTGACTCGGATAGCTTGAAGGAGTTCCCCTCTCCGGAATCCTTGAAAAGGAGGGTTATGATCTCAACCAAACCACCAAAGGAGTACCTTCACGTCAAGGAAGTTAAAGAGAACGATAACATGCCACCAAAAGAAAAGGCTGTTTCGGGTATTGAAGCTTGGGGAAAGGAGATCTCCGAGTTTAAGTTTAGCTCCACAGCTAATAAAAAGGTCTAGCACGTACCACGATGACTCGGAAATCATTTGTCTGCATGTTTCATTGCCACTGATTTATTTTCAACAGGTTGAGCAGAATGATGACAATGACGACAACAGCGATGAAGATGATGAGGATGACGGAGATGAAGAAGATCGTGATGAAGAAGGTCACAAATCGCAGCACCATGCAGCACCGGAATATAAACGTCTAATCGCTATCCACGCCGGGAAGCCCAAAGGTGGTTTAGAAGAATGTTTGAAGGTGGATCCGGAGAAAGTTAGACGCCTTAGCTTAAGTGAGAGTCAGCTTACTAAAGCTGCAGAAACATATGGGAAAGAAATAGTCAGGTAATACCAAGTTGAGAGGAACTTCTTTTTCCTTGTTGTAAAATTCTTCTTACCGAAGTCTTGACTATCTCGTGCGTCGCTCAGGTTCACTCAACGTAATATACTGAGGGTCTATCCAAAAGGTATCCGTGTCGACTCGTCCAACTACAACCCGCTGCTCGGATGGAGCCACGGTGCTCAAATGGTTGCATTTAATATGCAGGTTTGTGCTCTTAACGAGTTGTGACAGCGTAGCGGAATATGGTGCTAACTATAGTTTACTTCCTTCTCAGGGTTATGGAAGGTCGCTTTGGGTGATGCAAGGAATGTTTAAGGCGAATGGTGGGTGCGGTTATGTCAAAAAGCCAGAGTTTCTGTTGAAATCCGGTCACAATGGAGAAGTATTCGATCCTAAAGCCAAATTACCTGTAAAGAAAACTTTAAAGGTAAGTGGAATAGCTTGTGAAATTAGGTGACCAGTTTCAGGATTGTACTGAATGTAAGCACGTCCTTCTGAGCAGGTGAAAGTGTACATGGGAGAAGGATGGTACTACGATTTCCGTCACAATCACTTCGACACATTTTCTCCACCCGATTTTTACGCGAGGGTAAGCAAGCACTTACTTGAGCTTTTGTACAGAAGACCGATCCTCTCGCAGAGCGAAATTTACCCGAATTACACGGTCTCTCTTTGCTGCAGGTGGGAATTGCTGGAGTGCCTGCAGACACCATAATGAAGAAAACCAAGACTCTGGAGGACAACTGGACACCAGTTTGGGATGAGGAGTTCGAGTTCCCATTGACAGTACCGGAACTAGCTATTCTCCGAGTCGAGGTACACGAGTATGACATGTCAGAGAAAGACGACTTTGGAGGCCAAGCATGCCTCCCCGTGTTCGAGTTGCGAGAAGGGATCCGCGCGGTTCCACTCCATAATCAGAAGGGAGAGAAGTACCCTTCCGTAAAGCTCCTCATGCGCTTCGAATTCGTCTGAGTCAAAAGACACTCGGAGTTCCAGTACGGATCACATTGCCCTTTAATCTTTACAGCTCTGTATGTGTGTGTGTGTGATATAAGTTTGTGTTTGGCTCTTGGTTGCGGCCGATGTCCATAAAATATGATGAGAGGAAAAACAGCATTGTCTTGTTTATTACATGGTACTGAACTGCTGTTGTATGCTTGCTTAGATTAGTATGTTGCTTGCTTGTAATTTGTGTGTATCATAAAAATTTCGTTATGAAAATTCAATCTTGGCTTTGACTTTCAATTTTTCTTCTTGTTTGATAACACGTAATATCAGACGTTCATTGGTCATCTAAACAAAACAGTATTCCAATAAATTAGAATAACTTTTATATTAGAATGGTGTTGACAAGGAGATATCGACTGTAAAAAAATTGGGAGAATTCTGACATTTTTTTAAATGTGTGATACTATTCAAATTTAAATTAATCGATTCAACAAAATACGAAATCACTCGAATTTCAAAACGAAAACAAAATAGGCTGGTGTTGTTTAGTGTTTACAACCGGATAGGCCAGCCTATTTCTGTAAAAATAGTGTAATGGGCGGGGTCTAGGCAGAGGGATGGGCTCTATTGTTTGACCTTTAGGTGATGGGCGATCTGTGGGCCTTTTGTTATACACAAACAGCCCAACCCCCTAGCTAGCACGTGTTTTGACTTTTGAGTTTTGACGTGGTCCCTTGGAATTTTCAATTTTTTTGTCCCTTCTACGATGGGCTTGAAATTAATGTCAATGGCGTACCTTCATGGCATCTTCGCTGTTGTTAGACGTTGATTTGGTATTATTCAGCGGAGACTTGGTAGACCAATGATTAGGGCAAAAAAGAGATGTGACAAAGGACAATATAAATAATGTATTATTAGTTGGAATTGTCAAAATTCTGAATTAGAAATAAAAGATTTAAGAAAATTATAATAACATGGTGATCTTGTATATGTCATATTCATTTTATTAAATCAAATCTCGTGGCTTTGACTATACTAAAATTTTCCTCCGACAAACTCATGTTTGGTTTCCTATGATTATGAGTTAACCGCATTCCCATCCAAAGCCTTGACGTGAAAGTGATATAAAGTTTAGTTTGAACCTTTCGTGATTAAATAAATGAATGCTTCAAATTTGAATGTCTCGTTCCATAAAATTATGGTCTTTGAGCGTGTCTTTGCTTTTTCTTTTTCCTCCCTAATCCATTATTCCAAAATACTAACAGAAATTTTGGGTGCAATTATTTAGGGAGTTGGACTGAATTAAGGTAGGATTCAATCATATGATATACAATCCATCAACCACCATTGAGTTGGATTTAGATACAAGTCGGTCCTCGCCATGTCAATGACAAAATGGGAGGAGGAGACGTTGACAAACTGTTTTAGTAGAACCAAATTTTTGTACGAAGAACTTTATAATATTTCAGTTTTTACTGCTCTTAGACGGTCTAATAGATATCAGGACAATAGGTAATATCAACAAAAAGAAAGAATATATATTATTAATTCTAGTAGGCATTTAGAAATCTCGTTACAATATAGGGTTGCTTTCTGTATAGCAATTCATACACGATGGCAGCAGAACAAAGTTACTGTTTTGTTATATTGGTTGACCTTGTCACTAGAGATGATTAACTTAGTCTGGGTTTATATTTTTGGAAATGTGAATCCAAAATTATATTATGGTTTGGTAATGTTTTTTTAATTCTTAGATGGGAGAATTGAACCAGAATTAAGAATTTTTTTTTTTTAATTTGAGACCCAGACCAAATCACTGGACATCATGTTATGGACCAAGAGAAAATCTGTCAATTTCAATTGATAAATTCATATTTGAGTTGGAGTGTATAACATACTCTTATTTAAACTAAAATGAAATCCACAACATGCCTAAAAAAATTTGAAATCCACAACAATTTTCTGAGTAAATGGAAAAGAGAGAAGAAAAGATGAAGCGGTCGTGGTGGTGGTTCACCGGCTACCACCGTCGATACCCATAAGTAATATTCATCCCCACCACATTGAATTTTCAAGCAGCGTCGTCGTCACGGTGTCCACATTTATTCGTTCACACGAGTTGGTATTTACTATCACTTCTTGATGTACCACCACCATTCCCATCATTAATTTCATTATACTTGCGTATATTATTGTTTTTTAAAGAAAATTATCACTATTCAAAATTTCAAATATGACCAATACAAATAAAATTAGTTAGGGCAAATTACCCCCTACTTCCTGGTCTTAATCGAATTCTCCTATCGGATCACTTCTTTTTCATAAATAATTTAGCTGTCCATGTATTTTGAAAAAATATTGGTCTCGGGTCCATGGTTGACTTTCGTTCCTATTTTTTCTTTTTTTGTCATGTGAAATGACTATTTTACCCTTCACAAAAAGACAAAAATAAGATGAACTTTGTCATTTTGTGAAGGGTAAAATAGTCATTTTACATGGAAAAAAAAGAGGTCGATTTGGTCGATGAAAACTCTAGACAAATATTTTTACATAAAACAGGGATGAATTACTCATTTACGAGAAAAGAGAGACTCGATATGAGAATTATGTTAAGTTCAAGAATTAGAGGGTAATTTGCCCAATTAGTTAATATAATGGTATCTGAAAATTTATTATAGACTAAAAATATTCTACTGTCACACGATCTGAACATCCAAGAAAGTTCGATTCCCAGAAATAAAATAGAGGGTGGTCCTATTGGGTAGCCTAAGCTAGGTCCTACACGTGTCCAATTAAATTCAAGGTCACCATAGCCTATCCAAATTGACTGCTCCTACCATTGAATTCTGAAATTTTTCTGGAGTTCCAAATTCACATCTAACCGCCACCAGCGCGGCTACTTGTCCATAGCGTGGATCACATTTCTTACATTTGTTTTAGATTCCGTCCTTTCCAGGGGGTTGGCCCATAATTGGAAAAGCTTTGAAAAATGTTCTGCCTCACCAGTTCTAATATTTATTAACTCAGAAATTCAAAATTTTATCATCCTCAATAAACTGTTTTTTTTATGAATTAGTCCTTACTTTTTTTTAACAAGTAAAACTGATGAATCAAAGTCGAGAGTTTTCAACTCCACTTCAAGTTCTTGCCGTAGATAAGTTCACAGACAGACAAGGCATGTGTGAGCTCAGATCCTCTCAGAAACTAAATCTAATTTCACGTGTGTAAAATTTGATAAAGTAGCCAAAATGGCTCAAGTATTGGAACTGAAATTCGACCAAGTCGTCAATGGACAACAGCAGAAATCTCCCCATCACATGCCTCTACGTGAAAGGGACAAGCAAACCACTTTTACTTGTTGGTAGGAGGATTTTGCTATCAATTCAGATATCCAACATCAAAATTAGTTGTTTCAATAAATATTAGGTATAATTTTGGATTAAAAAAAAGACAGAAACATGCTTTTGGACAAAATACTTAAGATACAGAGTATCCAACTTGGGCACCACAAGGAAAGCGGAGGCAAAAAATAATGCAGCTTTCCGCAAAAAAGTGAACCAAAGATAAGATAACCAATTTCCAAAGAAGAAACCCTTTAATCATCATCTCATTGTGTCCTTGCTGTCAGAGTTTAACAAAATTCTGGCTACAGCTCAAATGTTTGGTGCAAATTGACCATGAATTATCAATGGAAATGGAGAAACGGCAATTGAAAAAGAAAATGGAAAAAAGACTAATTTCTGTACACCAATTGAACCAACCCCCCCCCCAAAAACTGTGGCAAAAATTAAATTAGAAACTAAGACCTTGTTCCTGCTATTTTCAATGTCCGGCTGAAGAAGTTGGAAATGAATGTCAATCCGAAACAAGCGAGATAATACCACTTGAGATGCTTCCATGGGTACCATCTTCGCACAGAGCCAACGCACGTTCCAAACTCGAAACAATGTCCGACATGGTCGGCCGGTCCTTCCCTTCCAAATGCACGCAATGCATCGCGGTGTTTGCCACTAGCTCTACCGCCTCCGCCTCGTTGATCTCAGGCGGGCCGACCCTCGGGTCCAATATCTTAACCAACTCGTTCGACATGATCTTAGGCACCGCGAAATCCACCAAGCTCGTCGGGTTCCCACCATCCTCCCCTCCGTCCTCACCCTCGTCCTTGAAGATAGCCCTCCTCCCCGTGATGATCTCCAACAACACGACCCCGAATCCGTACACATCGCTCTTGGCCGTCAGCACATTCAACCCATAATACTCCGGATCAATGTACCCCACAGTCCCGGCCGCCTTCATTGGCCGAGACTGCTCTCCACCCATCAATGACAACCCAAAATCTGACACCCTCGCTGTCCAGCTCTCGTCGAGCAAAATGTTGGACGACTTTATATCTCTGTGAATGATGGGCGGGACAGCGTAGCTGTGCAAGTACTCGATCCCCCGTGCTGCATCGAGGGCAATCTTGATCCGAATCTTCCAAGAATTGATCAAACTGCTACTCTTCCCCAAGTTGTTCTTATCATGCAAATGATCATAAAGCGCGCCATTCTTCATATACTCGTACACAAGCAGCCGTTCCTCACCGTCCTCGCAATACCCAACCAGCCGAACCAAATGCTTATGATGCAACCTAGACAAAAACGACAGCTCCGATTCAAATGCATTCTCCTTTTCTTGCAGCTTCTTGTTCTTATTAGCCCTATTGATAAACCCCATCTCCCCTCTCTTTATTGCTACCTCCCTACCATCCCTCAGCTTACCTCTGTACACCACCCCGAAGCTGCCGGACCCAATCTTGTTCTGGTGCGCGAATCCGTCAGTCGCCTCCACGAGCTCCGCCAAGCCAAACTCTTCGGCGTGGTGGTCAGCGTGCTTCGATGACGTCCCGCTCCGCTGCCGCCTCATTATCCTCGACCCCTGCCGCCTGATCGTCGAAGACCTGGAGAACATCCCACCGCGGCTGTTGCCATTGCTGTTCGACGACGTCGACCCTCCCCGGGTGATCGTCGGCTGCACCGAGTTGTGTACTTTCTTCTTCCCAAAGCAAACCCCCGTCCACAGGCAGTACATTATCGTGCAGATTCCCGCGAATGCTCCAATCGAACCCACCACCGCGAAGACGAGCAGCCCGGTCGTAAGCGTCCTCGACCGGCCCTTTACCGGAGCAGGCTGCGAACTCTCTGGCGAGGGCGGCGATGCTGCGGCTTTGGGATTGCACCTCTGGCAGATGACACCGGCGCCGGAGCACATGCTCCGGGAGGAAGCAACCATGCCGCAGCCGTCACAGGAGGAGTCGTCCACAACGCAGGGGCCGGGGAGGATCTGGTGGTCGAACTGGAGTGTTTCGTAACCCGACCCGGTCCAACCGGGACCCCAGCAAGCAACCGAGAGGGTCTCCGCCACAACGCCGCACGTGAAATTGGGCCCTGAGGCGATGGACGTAAAGGACACCCCGTTAGTTATATTGTTATCCCAGAAGCCGCCTCCCCAGCACGTGACTGACCCGTTCGCCGCCCGGATCCCGCAAGTGTGTTCCGACCCGGCGGCGACCTGCGTGTACGCCACGCGGCTCCCCGGCACCACGAGCTGGCCCGAACTGTTATCACCGTGACACGTGGCAAAGCCGCTTGCATCCAGCCCGCACGCGTGGGCCCTGCCGCAGGCAATGCTGACCATCTCCATCCCGCCGAACTCGTCCTGAATCCGGCTGGCGAGGGCCTGATCGGACCCCCAGCAACGCACCCCACCGGTCCCGGCGAGAATCCCGCAGAAGAACCCGGACCCCGAGGATATTGAATCAAACCGGTCCGACCCAACTGGGAATTGCCCCCCTCTCCCCCGCCAGCATTTGACGGCGCCGGAGGTCCCATCGGCAGTGTCGTTGAGCGTGGCACATATCTGATCGTCTCCAACGGATAGTGAGACAACCGTCGCGGAGGCGTTGTAGTACACGCGACGAGGGTCGGACACGTTTCTGGTGTCCCAGCAGATGAAGGCGTAGTCGCCGGATCGGACGCCGCAGAGGGTGTTTCCAGCGCCTGAGACGGCGGAGAACGAGACGTTCGGGAGGACTGGGACGACGCGGTTTCCGGAGTAGCACGTGATGGAGCTGACCGGGGAGGAGGACACGACGCCGCACACGGTGGGGCCCGCGGAGGTGACAGCGAGGGTGGAGGACGAGCCCAGAGAGTGGGCCGGGGACGAGAGGAAGAGGAGGACGGCTGCTGTGACGGTGACGGCGAGGATAACGGAGGGGGAGGGTAGTTTCGTCATTTGGGAGGGAGGCGGAGGGGTTCTCTCCTCTCTTGGGGTTTCTGCCTCATTTGGTCGTACGAGGAGAGAGAGAGAGAGAGAGAGAGAGAGAGAGAGAGAGAGAGTTGTTGGTCAGAGAATTATTTAATTTGAAGGTTTAAGAGAGTAAGGTGGTGTTTGGGAAGAGCGCGTGTTTCTTGTCTTTTTAACTGGTCAATCTTGTTTTGGTTTGAACTTGGAAACTTCGGGTCTGGTACTACAAGGCAGGACAAATATTGTACGAGTTCGACTGTTTTGTTAATTGTGTTATTAGAGATTTCTTAAATTAAATTGAAATTTTATATTATTTAAACTAACTCTTACGTACTGATATTTTTCAAATTTACTAAAAGAGTTGTGTGAGAAATGTGCAATATTGTCATTTTGTGTTATTTGATTGATAATGTGTTGCACCTTTTTATTTTTCAAAAATCTTGAAAAAATTTCATGTCAAGTATGATTGTCTCTCGAAAAAAATAAGGATAGTAACATCTTTCCTCAAAACAAAGCGGAAACATATTGCTACATATTTATTTTGTTTTTCATATATTTTTTTATTTAAATTAACGCATTGCCAGTTAATTTATATATACTTTATAGTGTCTATTAAATTGTAAATTTAAGTTAGTTAAATTAGATAGCATTATTGATATCGATGATATACTTATTATAGAATACAACAATAACTTTAGTAGATTTTACTCAAAATTTTCTATATGTAACGACCTAAGATTCTCGTAATGAATTTTTCGAAAAATTAGTGTCACAATTGAAGAGATATGTAATAAACATTTACGTCACATTAATTAGCAAATAAACTAACTTGCACATTATGTGATAAAAAAGTTTCATGCTTAACTTATTCATTGCTATCAAATAAGCCCATTTTATTTTAAATTTTAAATTAGTAGTTACTAATCTAAGAAAAAATGCATGATATATATATAGGTCTACATAGCTTTATTTAATCTCTATAGCAAACATCACAAAAAATATTTCAGAATTAGTGCATTGCCAGGATTGATGTCGAGTTCAGTAAGATTCTCATTGTAGGAAAACAACCAGGACAGGATCAACGATGAAAAAAAACATTCTAATCAAACCCAAAATATTTTTTGAAACATTAAAGATCATATTAGTAATAAATGAATACATGATGGACCAAATGAAAATTTGTCCTTAATTATTTTTTTTAATTAGAAAACCTTTTGACCTTCTTAGATGAAACAAACAAGTCACAACGACCATTTTTATTGTCTCGCAAGACCAAATACGTATATCCTACAAAATCAGATTTTGCAGTAACTAAAACTTCAAAATGAAAGGTTAAAAAAATGGAAAAATATTTATTGTAAAATCAGTTTGTTATTTTTGTCCACAGCAACAGAAACGTAAAAAAAGTCTTGGTTCAGTTAGGCAATCTCATCTACTTTATTAATTGCATTTGACTAAATAGTCTCTCTTGCAATTAATTAAGATTCGATTGTATTCATAGTATGTGCATTTCACAAAAAAAAAAATTATCATTTGCAATGAATTTTCTCTTATTAATTTTCGACCCAGAACTAATAAATCGTTGGACCTGGTTCTCCAACAATGAACAACGTGTGCAGCAGAAATTAATTTGGGGCATTACGTGATGGAGTAATTTATTTCTTGGCTAGGGAATCTTTAATTCAGTCAAAGACTAACTAATTTTGACTCACACAAATAGTATATAATTTAATATTATACAAATTGTAATACACGCCTTGCGAAGTTTTACCAGAAGCAATGCAAATGTAAACACGAAAAATTCAACCGAGTATGAATCGTCAGATACAAAATCTTAAACTCGTTTTTCGAATCCAACATTATTATACTGATTAATTTATAATTGAACTATTTTAAAATTTTAAAATAATTAATTAATTAATTAATTTAAATATTTATTGATAACGAAGATAGAATATCAAAATCTTACTCATCTAAAAAAAACATCGACGTTTTTGAAGTTTTATTGACCGCCGACTTTACTTTTTATAATTTAACATTTAATGTGGAAAAGTGTTTAACTGCAACTAGGTAAAAAATCAATGCTTATTATATGCCGCCTTTTTGTTATTCAACGTTTAATCCCGAAAAGGAATCTGAAATTTGGCCATTTCAAAATCTTGAATATCAATATTTTATAGAAATTCAAATAAGACAAACTATATTCAAAGTATAGTGTAAAGCTGTAACGTAATTTACAATAAAAGTTTATCGTGACACAATCATTTTTTTATAAGCAAAATTATATTACTTGTCAAAGAAAAACTCGTGTTTATTTGCACCAAAAATATAACACCAAAGATACCATGCACTCGAAAATCAAAACTAAGCAATAATTAATACAATCTAATACGTATCACAACATAATCCCACAATCATTTGCACCAAAACACCAAAATTCAACAACGGCCAAAGTGATGCTGCAACACCCAAAAAAAATCACAGCAGAATCCAAGGCTTCAAGAAGCTGACCTATTCCATGACACAATCTTTCTTAAGCCCTCGTTATGGGTTCCCGTGATGAAATCTGTACCGTAACAACGGAATTACTTTTAATCAATAAACTATCCATTTTTTTTATAATTAAACCCTATTTTCTGGCTAGAATGTGTTAAACTCACAACAAATTGGTTGTTGAAGGGTTGGTATAAGTTTAATTACAATATTCTGTCGATGTATAAAAAAATGAATGTTCTATCGTGGATCATAAGAAGTATCCATGATATTGTTTTATTCTATTTGTCAATTCAGACAGCCACTGTCCTCGTGATTACTGAAGAGTTGACCCGGCGACAACTCCGATTCAGTTTGATATGTTACAGATATCACGCAATTTATTTTGGTACAAATTTTGATTCAATAAACTTTGTTAGAGAAAAAACTTCATCTTTTTTGTAATAAAGTTACTTATAAAAAAAAGGACGTCAAAAGTTCCAAGTAGGGTTGGCTACAGTTCCATCTGATTTGAGGCATTGGGTTCTTGATAATCGGTTGGGTGCTTAGATAATCGGATTCTAAACCGTGGTCAACGCTCTGAAAATTGTAAAGGTACGGTTGTGGTTTGTAAATTTTCAGAACTATAATCAGAAGTTTTGATTCTGGAGCTAATGTGATTTTTTTATATAAATTTAAATTTACTTCAAAACACTATAAATACTCTTTAATAAATTACATCTTTCATTCTCAATCCTTTTTTAATCTCTATTGATCAATTATTTTATATAAATATTCTCTCTTTATGAAGGTAGGAGAAAATATTTGTTTAAATATTTAATACTATATACCTTTCGAAAAAATGTACGAGAAAGAATAGAAAACTAACTCAATTTGGTACATTGAGTATAAGCTCAATCATCAATTATTTTTTTCACAAAAAGTTTTAAAAATAAAAGGTGTGACCCAAAGGTTATGGATTTGTAATTCCATGTTCTGAGAACCTTTCCAAAACTGTATAAGCTGAAGTTCGGAAACTGTAACCGATAGTCCAAAACCGTGATTAAACGAAGCAAACGACACAAATATGTGCCTTAATTACAGAAGGCCCATTTTACGTGCTAACGAGAGTGCTTTAATCTTTGAATATGGGCTTTGATTGCTCCGACAGCACCAGTCCATTCTTTTGCATAAGTTTTGCAGACTACAATAGGATACGATTGATTTTGTAGTAAAATATGTGCAAGTTTAAAAAATGAATTTTGGTACGACTTCAGCTTATTTTCTGGATCGTTCGACTGTCGAACCATAATTTTTTAAATAAAAATATTTATTATATTTAACACCCTCCCTCCCTTCCATCTATTCTCAGATGGTTAGGTTATGAAAGAATATTAGTAGGACTATATTCATACTCTATTATGAAAATTTAGACCCATACACTATTTTGGTCCTTCAAAAATTTTCATAACTAGATCCATACGCATACCCTTATATTTGAAATCTATAGAGTCTTATAGGATTCGATCCTTTAATTAAACGCAAGTGATTTTGAAACATAAAATTTTAAATATATATTAATTTTACTAAATCATAATAAACATATATTAATTAGACCCATACACTATTTTGAAAAATCAACGTACTTTTCTTCTTTTATCCTATATTAAAAATAAATCTATTTTCACATATTCCAACAAAACACAAACAGTTCATCTTCTTAGACTGTCCACAACAAGAAGAGGCATGACACGTCCACTTGCCATGTCGACCAATGACGTCGCGGGTGTTTCTACTTTGGCTTGACACTGCGCATGCACCCGTCTATTAGTGTGGTACATCATATCCTTGTGCGATGCTAGCTCCCTCGCCTGCGCGGTAAGTCCAGATTAGTCAATGCAATTTTTTTGCAAAGTATTTTTTATTATTTAAAAATTCATTTTTTTAGGAAATTTTTTTAAAAATTTTTTTATTCCACTTGTAACATTCTATTTGAAAAAAATATATGTTATGCCTAATTTTATAAAAGTATTTGTATTTAATAATCTAATTGATGTGGCTAAAATTTTTTGTAAGATTTATGTGGCAAAGAATGTGTTTCAAAATTTTATAAATAAAAGTTAATTTCATGTTATTTTTTCTCACTAACTGATAATCCCTCCTCTCATCTTTTTATAATTTTTTCATATTCTTACAATCATTATTTTATATTTTCTAGATATGGTCCATACTTCCCAAAGTTCAAAATCTAATTTTGATTCTAGTTCAAATTTTTATTTTAGTTCAGATTCTAATTCTAATTATTTCTTGGTCAACTTTATGAATTAATGACAAGTCCAAACCATTGTCGATGTTTGAGATAATGAGGCTATTTTGAAGAAAAAGTACGCCAATCGTGTTAGGCATGTAGACTTTACTCCATATCAAAGACGTATTATCAATATGAAGCAAAAAGTTGGTGATGAGGGCTTGGTGACTACAAATACATAATTTTGTAATACATAAGCTCATATCGTTCTAAGATAAATTTGGTTAAGCATATTTTGCAAAAATTTGATAGTTGTAGTTCATTATGTAATTTTTAATTATTTATAAGTTTTTAATTTAGTAGTTAATTATATAATTTAGAATTCCATGTATTTATATTTTGAATTATTTATAAGTATTTTTTTATTAGCAAAATGATTATTTTTGTTAGTTTAAAATTTTAAAATTTTTATATTCCTACAAATTATGTTAAACTTTAATATGGTTAGCTATGTTAAAAAGAAAAATTGACATAGAGTAATAACAGAGCACTATAATGAAAATACTATTGTAGAGGAAAATCATAGTATAAGGATACATTTGACGTGAATGAGAGAGGAATAACTCTTGGAATGCCGCAAGGACATTGCTATTATTAGTTTTAGAGAAATCCCATTTTTTTCATATGAAAGAATCCTTCTTTCAAAAAGTAAAAATTTTAAATTCTATTTTAGAAAGTGGTCACGAACAAGGTTTTAAAAAATGCAGTCTGACCAGTGGTTCGACCAGTCGAACTACGAATCATGACCCAGAACGTCCCGGGTTTAAATGGAAAAATGGTAAACTTGCGAACCGCCCAATTTGCAGTCGAACCGGACGATTTTCCCAGAAAATCAAGACAGACCGAGCAGTTTGACCAGAAATTTGATATTTTTATATATATTTTTGTAAAATTTGTAGATTATTTTCTTATATACCTATCTATATTTCAAAAAATTATATTAAAATATGAAGGAAAAATAATTCTGGTCCGACCGGTGATTGGGCCAGTTAGACCAGTTTACTCGAGGTTGGACCCAAATCTGAGTCGACCTCCGGGTCATTTTTTAAAACCCTGGTCACGAGTAGGTTAGTGGAAGCCCGTTTAAGGCTGCGACAAGCTCGTTCGCCGACGAACATAACTAATGGTCGACAACCACCAATGAACCCAACTCGTGGTACCTTCGCAATGGCTTCCAAAGCAAACACAAGGTCGCAATAGGTCAAATCCGTTCAAGTTCGAGCCTTATCAAGGTCTGTTCGAACCTTCTTCCCTTCCTCTGAAGCGTGGAAGATCAACGAACTTTCAAACACGATCACAATCAACCCAAAATATTTTTAGTTTTCAGCAATTTGTGACAGTTAACAAAAGAAAAAGAGATGATAAAAAAGGGAAAATTACTCTCAAGTCCCTGGTCTTTACATTATTCTCCTATTGGGTCCCTCTTTTGTCATAAATGAGTATTAAGTCCTTGTTTTATTCAAAAATATTTGTCTCAGGTCCCCATCGACCAAATCGGAATTTTTTTTAATTTTTTGTCATGTGAAATGACAATTTTACCCTTCACAAAACGACAAATTTCATCATATTTTTATTGTTTTGTGAAGGGTAAAATAGTCATCTCACATGACAAAAAATTTTAAAAAAATGTACGATTTGATCGGTGGGGACCCGAGACAAATATTTTTTAATAAAACAGAAACGGATTAATCATTTATGTAACATGAGGGACCCAATAGGAGATTTCGGTAAAGACCAGGGACCTGAGGGTAATTTGCCCTAAAAAAATGATGATAGAGATAAGTCTTAACCAATTGATTAATTATCCATTTTTAATTCACATCAGATGAAAATAATATTTATAAACCAAAACTACCTTAAAAACCTAACTGTAACTAGACAAATTTATCTAAGATCTAAAGCCATACAAGAAATATACAAACATAAGAACAAGCCCACAATTAACATACATCTCTAAATATTTTCAACATCGACACAATCACCTGTTCTTCTCTTCAATTTATCACATAATATTCCTCAATCCTTAATTTCCTTGTCCTGAAGGAAACAGGAGGGACAATGACTTGTCCATTCATGGAAGTTTATCAAGGAAACATCTCTCTGACAAGTTACATTCTTCAACACGCACTCAACTAGAACCCACATACTTCAGGGCTGTATAACATCTCCTCTTGTAGTTCCTGTACGACGACGCAACTTCGAGCTCTAGTGGCTACATTAACGCCATGCTCTACGGTGCAGTTGGAGACGCACTCTGACTTCATGTCTGACATCCAGTTCCCTAGAATCTGTAACATTATTGGCTCTCCACCCTTTGCATGTACAGCATGTGTAAGGGAAGCAACTGAAGATTCATCTATGTGGACCTGAAGCTGCCACCTACAGTTCCGGAAGAGACCCAAAATCATGGCAAATAATAACGATAGCTTCCTCCTTGTGGCTCCTCAAACGTCAAACAGTGAAGGTAAATCAACTAGAAATCTTTGTAGTTTTGGAATGAGTAGTTTAATTGTACATATTGAGTTGTTTGCTGTACCCAAGGCCAACTACAAGCTTCAGTCCTTATTTCTCCAACATTTTGCAGGGCATTTTGGAATTTGACATAAATTGAAATGATAGTAAAATGTTCACAGCGATTACCCACGATTAACTTCAACTTTCCAATAATTCCAACAGCCTCATCACCCCTTTCTTTTGCCAGTTTCATCAGGCAAACTGTCACTGTTTTCGCGTCTTCATGTTCTAGGCTGCAAAATGTCTCATACCAATAATAAAACATTATACCTATGTGCTGCTGGTTAACTTTATCTCTTGTGCAAATTGGTCTTGAGTTGTTGGCAGGGTTATGGAATGAGGATGATGGTGTTCGGCTCGTGGTTGGCTGTTTATGACTTGGAGATGGTGTAAATTGCAGCTTGGATAGGGGTAGCATCGTTCTCTACCTTATATAACTTTTTGAGCAACTTAATTAAGGCATCCACCATCACAGCTTCTAGTTTATCCAAAGAGGCTTCCAATTTATCCCAAGAGGTTTCCAACTTACACGTAAGCCTTCGCTCTTCATTGTGATCGGAATTGTACCGATGATGGTTGGCTCTCATATCAAATACAGCGTAGAAGATCTGAGAACTTTTAAACACGAGCACAATCAACCCAAAAAAATTTCATTCAAAATTTCTTGACAATTTGTAATCATTAACAAAAGAAAAAGAGATAGGATGGGACAGAGAAGAAAGAAGAATGGAAGAGATGATTCTTAAACAACTAGTTAATTGTCCGTTTTTAATTTACATCACATCCACCACGTTTGTTGACACTAATATTTATAGACCAAAACTACCTTAAGAAACTAGACAAACTTAGGTCAAAGGCCATACAGGAAATAAACGAATATTAAGAACTAGACAAACTACCGTTCTTTTTTTGGCGAACCATGTGAGAAAACCACCTAATGTGACCACAAATACAAATAGGGCAGTTCGAACATAATCCATTTTAACCCAGCAAAAGAGACCATTCCGATAAATGATTCATAGTCGGAGTAAGATTTACTGGTCGTCGGAGTTTTTCTCACCGACGTCCACCTCTCTAGAGTTCTTGGTCGCCGGAGTCTCGCCGTAGTCTCGTCGGAGTCACCAGAGTCGTCAACATCTCGTCAAAGTCTCGGCCCAACTTCTAGCGACCGCCGGAGCCTAGCCGGAGTCTCGCCGGAGCCGAACTCCGGCCCTCTTTCCACGTCTGGCGTCTTTTTCGTCTCGTCGAGAGAGGTCGCTGGTGCTTCCCGGGGAGGTTGGTCACTGTCGACCTCCTCCCCGGTTGTCTCTATCTACTTATGTTATGTTTTGTTGTTTCCTTGATGTTAAGCCACATTTGTTTAGTGGTTTTTGCGATGTTAAGCCACATTTGTTTAGTGGTTTTTGCGATTTATGCTTTAATCTGTACTGCTTTGCTTTGAGATCTTTGCGAATCTCGATACTGGTCCGATGGGTGTGGGTGAAGATCCTTGTCTCGGTTGATTTACGTCAACCTTGGCAATCTATTGAGTTAACACTTAGTAGCTCTCTTGACTTTGTCTTGAGATTATTAGCCGAAACTAGTTTCGGTAGAACTTCGCCTCGATTGATGACCTTATGGTCTTTTCGATCGCCCATCATTTCCCTCCTGTGCCACCTTGCACTCGTCGGACCGGTTTCGTCTTCCGCTTGGGTCTCTCGCACTTTATCCGTGCTCTTTCTGTACTACTCTGTAACCGTTGTTTTAATATAGGCTACGCGCCACTTTATCCTTCAAAAAAAAATAAATGATTCATAGTCTAATCAATTGCATCATCAGTCGGACCATATTTTTTTTAAAACTATGTGCAAGTCCTCTGTCCCACCTTTAATAAATGTCGCCTTTCTTTTTTAAAAATGTTGATGAATATTCGAATACTAGTGGTATAAACAAAGGATGATGTCTTTGTGAACAGTAGGTGAGCTACAATTAATCACTAATATGCTACAACTCTACAACACACTCGGAATGGTCACACTGCATTTGCCTGTTAACATGTTCCAGTTTCGGAATGCTTTTATGTAGAACATAACAATAGATACAAGAATGGTTGCGCCTAATCGAGCAACAGACAGAACCTGGCAAGCAATCTTTTCTCCTCCCGAACTGCGCAGCTTCTGTAACTTGGGACGATTATCCGAGTCTGCTCCTCCAACAGAGGAGCATCAATGCTGTACATAGCCACAGCTTCTGCAACCGGAACTTCCTCAATGAATTGTTCGGCGAGGATAATAGTTCGAGGTCATTGCTAACGCTCTCTTTCCCAAAATGTCCACAGAGAGGCAGGGATCCCTTGCTTTTGAAACCACTCGGGCATGTGGAATCTCTCGTAGAGCATGGGCCTCACGTCTTTTTGCTGAGACAGTTGCTTTAGCAGGGGAAGAATTACATCCATGAGCTGAGAGAACAGATGGAACAAATCGGTGAAAGGCGGAAAAGGCAGAAATCCAAAGCCGTTCCAAGCATTCGCGTTGTTTACCTGTGTATCGTGAGGTTGGCCGGCAGAGAAGGCGACACAAGGGATTCCATTCAAGGGTTGCAATAGGAAGCTGAACGGATTGTTATCCACGATCACAATGCGGCAAGGATCATTTGAAAGGCAAGAGAGATCCTTCACATGATCACGATACTCCCTGTTAACATTCAACTCAAAGAGTTACCACGACAAAAATGCTTTTCACTGCCGGACTTGAAGCCACATGGCTCCTCAAATGAAAGAAGAAATTGATAAGCACTTACGTGCTGGTAGTGGAAGGCCGATAAAGTCGAAGGCAAAACCGATTTTCTACATCTATGCGGTCAACAAGTGGTCTAGCATAGCCTGCAAAACCAGAAACTAATAAGGAAAACATAGAAATAGAACTGTTGTGATTGTTAGAAAAAGCGGCACGGAACTAACCTTCAAGTCCGGCAGTGAAAAGCACAAGGTCTGCGAATTCGCTGAGCTGTTTGAGGAATTCATCCAACCCTGGGCGCTCAAACACCGTAACATAATTGATCTTAGGCTTCCCTTCCCATTCCTTCAAACCCAAAATATTCCGATCAAAATAGTTTCTCTCAACATATCTCTTAACAAAAAACTAATTCGTACTTCTAAAACAACAATGATAGATCAGGTACCTTGTCTGAAGACACACACTCGAGGTCGAACCAATTCAAACCAGCATCTACAGCTTGGTTACGCAGACCCGGCGGCAAGCTAGACGTCTCGTAAGCACACACCAACGTCTCATCCAAGTCGAGAACAACCTGATCATGCACAATTCAAGGTCAGGTCTCCGCACTCACAATCGAATAACCAAAAATCCATAATCAGAGACCAACCACCAACAACTAACAACAGGAAATTAATGATGAAGATGTTCAGAAACGGAAAGGAACAAAATATCAGTTCCAATCCAATCATCCAACTAGACAATCTAACACACAAAGTTCCCATCTTTGAGAAGTTCTCACCGTCACAACTAGACAATACACACAAAGTTCCCATCTTTGAAGTTTCTCACCGTCACAACTTCAAATTACTCCAACTCCTCAAATTCCAATCATTAATTAAAACAATAACCAGATAAAACCTGGGTCCTACTCCAACATCAGCAACACAAAAAACTAAGAAATCCAAAACCCAAAAAAACTAAGAACACCCAAACAAAGCAACAACCTTTAAAGAGAAGAAAAAGCCAAACCCAGATTAAAGGAGCAAACTTTACGGTGAGTTTCTGAGATGGCTTGAGGAGGGGGGCACCAGAGGGGCCACTGACCGGCGCGTCGGAGATCTTCAGCGACGTGGTGGCCGGAGGATCGATCTCCGGCAACTCGACGACTGGGAGAGGGCTAAAAGACGTAGTATCGTGAGAGGTGGAGGAAGAGGAAGAGGAAGAGGAGAGGAGGGGGAGGTGTCCTAAGGACCTGAGGATCTGGACAAAGATCTGATAGAAGAAGGCCAGCCAGTTCCAGAGTGACCTCCATAGTTGGATGGACCTGGGGGAGTACACCACGGACTCGGGCTGAGTCAACTCACCCATTTTTAACACGATGCCTCGTCCTTCCTTTTGTCTCTCTCTCTCTCTCTCTCTCTCTCTCTCTCTCTCTGGAGATCGATGGTGGTACTGTTGGTTTGGTTTTTTTTTTTTGGGTGTAAACAGGTGGGTTAGTTTGGTTTAGTTGGTGTACTTGTGTATCTTATTGGGGCAGGTTTGGTTTTTTTTTTTCTTGTCTAACAAAAATCTAATGGGATTGGTCTAAACTTTAAACTACCTAGATACATTAGGTTTTGTTTTTATCTGTTTTTTGGTTTTTGTTTTATCTCCTCTAAAATAATTAATCCAATTTGTGTTGAATATATTAACAGAATATAACAACATTCTACTTCCTACTAAGAAATTTCATTAAATTAGAATAACCAGTTGTTCATCTATGCATTTTTAGAAGGTGATTCTAAATAAAAATTTGTTTTTTACATCCATGAAACTAAATGCAAACTCACAAATTGATACAAATTGTTTTATTATTGTATTTGGATCAAATTTTATTAATTTATACAACTTCAAATAAAATAACTTTTTGTTGATTAATTTATATTTTTTCTTTCTAAACCAGAACCATGTTCACCACAAAATAAAAATTGGTTTTCAAGAATATATTCGGTTTTATTTAAACAACTGGCGTGTATTTATCCATGCACCTGTTTTTTTTTTCTTTTATGTGTCTCCTTTATTTTAGATGAGGGAAAAAATCAATATACGTGGTTTAGGTGTTTTTTTGGTGGAGATTATTGGATTGGAGGCGGCCTGGAGCCCTGGGCAGAAGAAATAGAAACGGTCAAGACCGGAGGTGGGGATGTCATGTGCACGCGCTTGCTAATCATTTGTTGGGAGCCATTTCGGGACGCATTCGGCAACTGATATTATTATTATTAGAGCAAATTGCCCTCAGGTCCCTGTCCTTTGCTAAAATCACCATTTTCGTCCCTACTATTTCAAAAATGATGATTTCGTCCTCCAAATTTGATTTAATAACACTCTAAGGTCCCTGGTGCCGGAATCGGAAAATTTCTCCGGCAAAATTGGACTTAAGATTACAAAAATACCCTTTTCATTTAAAAAGTAAAAAAATAAATTGAAACACAATCGTAATTCGTATTGAGCTGAAATTTTTCATGAAGCATTATAAAAATACACATGATTTACGCAAAAAATTTCAGAAATTTTGGAGGTACATAAGTATTTTTTTTATTTTTTAACGTGCCAAAAATTTTTAAAATCATATAAAATAGCAAATTTGTCTAATTGGGCTGAAACTTATCCCATGTGTTCTTAAGAATATCTAGTGAATTTAGGACCTAAAACTTGTTCTATGTGTCTTTAAGCATCTTTACTAAAGACTCCATTTTTAGTAAAAAAATAAATTAAAATTCTATATTTTTGGTATCCCCAGACTTTTTCAAAATTAGCTAGTGAGAATCCATAATTTTTTATTCCTAAATTCATTAAAGATTCTTAAAGACACATGGGACAAGTTTCAGCCCAATTAGACAAATTTTCTATTTTATATAGTTTTACAAAATTTTGGCGCGTTGAAAAATAAAAAAATACTTCTGTGCCTCCAAAATTTCTGAAATTTTTTTCGTAAATCATATGTATTTTTAGGATGCTTCATGAAAAATTTTAGCTCAATACGAATTACGATTATATTTCAATTTATTTGTTTACTTTTTAAATGAAAAGGGTATTTTCGTAATCTTAAGTCCAATTTTGCCAGAGAAATTTTCCGATTCCGGCACCAGGGACCTTAGAGTGCTATTAAATCAAATCTGGAGGATGAAATCATCATTTTTGAAACAGTAGGGACGAAAATGGTGATTTTAGCAAAGGACAGGGACCTGAGGGCAATTTGCTCTTATTATTATTTTAATTAAACTGATTTTACTAATTTATTGCGTAACTAACCAAAATATCCAAAGTTTAAATCCATATTGTTAGCATTTTTAATTTAAAACCAGTATTTTTAAAATCGGCGAGACAGCTAATTAGAACGGGACTTTTCTTTTTATATTAATATTATTAAATTTAATATAGTGTATAATTGATAATATACTAAATAAATTTAAGTATTTAGCAACTTTGATATACATTTTTCAAACAAAATCTTCATACATTAAGGTATGATGTTACTAATTTCTTATTTTCCATCAAAGATCAAGATTTTATAAAAATTATAAGTTTGCCCTTATACAAAATTGATTTGCATACTTCCAGCATGGAAGTAAATTTTGATAAACGAGATAAAATAGAAAAAATAAGCATAAATTTTTCTAATTCGGATAAATCAAGTCTCTGTAGATATCTTTTTGGGCGATCTGACTATATTTTAGCGAGTCTTATTGTCATTCGAGTTTTAGGTAGAAACTAAGAGTCCGACTAATCGAGCCACCTTTTGTACTATAATTTTTAACACATCATTTAAAATTGTTTGTCAGCACTTGAGTTAAATTAATGTAAAAAAGTGAAAAATCAGTTTCGTGCATAATTTTGCCCAATTATGTTATTCGGGGCGAGAATATTATCTTCGACCTCATAGAAAGACTTGCAATATATAATTTTAACATGACAAACTTTTTCTACGACATTCCAACATTTTAGTGAATTATATAATTTAGTTAGATTCGATCAACTAAAATAATATCAATTTTTTGTCCAATGCAAGAAATATGTTGTATTTGTTTTTTGAAATAGCAAGAAATATTTATGTTAGTTGTCAGATTTTGTGTACTTGATTATGATTTTTCATATAGTCGAGACAAGAATTAGTGTACAAGATGTGACAATCGTTCCCAAAATACAACGACTAGGACGCTTCCAAAATTGTTGTACTAGAAATCTCGAAGCTTCGAGCAAATCGCTAGATACTCAAAACTTTCGGAATGTTCCTTCGTCGTCAGTCTTTTTGGAGTGTTCTAGTTGTCGCATTCCTTTGCCAGGATAGTCTCAAACTTTTCTTATTTTGCTAAATATATTAAGGTTCTTCATAATGAACGCACTCAGCACCACAAACACGTGTTCGTACGCGGATGGTGCGTACTTGGTTCAGTTCTCTTTTCGTTTCATAGTGCCATTCGTAATTGCTAACTAGCAAAAAACATTATTATTCCAATTGATGCGGTACAAAGAAATTTACTTCTACTTGTGGATTTCTTATTTGAGTCTTATAATTGGACTTTATCATATTTAACCAACAATTTATTTTTAAATATATGTCATTTAAGAACGAGTGAAGTTTTGAGAAGTTTGGGATCATAATAGAATTGACGATCTTACATGTTACATGACTACATCAAATGAGATATCACTTCAGATTTAGTGGGGATTAGATAAATTTCCATAAAAATGATTAAAGAGGAGTGTCTTATCTGTAGGGGTATAATTGATATATTATTATTAATTACAATCCTAAAAGTAGGAAAATATAAGTATAAAATTGTAAAAATATCGGATAATCCCTGAAATTATGAAATTTTAAAATAATTAATAAGTCATATACCATTCAAAATTGAAACACTAACCAAAAAAAAATCAGTACATCATTCCTCCTTCTTTTATTCATCTTCTAGTCCTTCTTAATTAAAAAATAGATACAACTTGTTTGTAAAAATAACGAGCACATAAAACTGTTCAATACAAGTACCAATATCGATAATTAATGTTCACATTCTCGATTATCGATATTTACATCCTTTTTTTTAGTTCCTATTATAGTTTATATTCTAATACCTATTCTATTAGAACGCCAGGAATCGAATCCTGGACTTCCCAAACCCCTCCCCACCCTTATGTCGCTGGACCAAAGGTCATTTGGCGATATTTACATCCTTGGGTACCAATATTTAAATACAATAATTGAAATCGGGATTTCCATCAACAAATGTTTCACCAAAAATTAAAAGTAGCTATATATGTACCAATATTACAGTTAACGAGTACTAGAATTCACATCCTCAGGTTCCAATATTCAAATACAATAATTGAAACCCAGACTTCATCAACAAATGCAAAACCAAAAAGCAAAAGTCAAAAGCAACTATACTATGATAATTCAACATCAATCACAACTACAAACAGAACATCAATATTTTGAAAAATCATGAACATCAAGTGAAACTCAAAAAATGAACAATTTGATCAAAATAATTAAACAATCTATATAATTCACTCACCCAATAGACAAATACTAAGATAAGTTGATATAAGGACAAAAACACATACCCATAAACACATACAAAAGGCATCATGTCGAAGTGAGAATAGTGGGGAGAAACGAGACATACTTGTGAGAAGCGAGGAGCGAGAATGGTGGGAGAGAGACGAGAATGCTAGTGACAATGAGGAGCGAGGAGCGCGGGGTGAGAATGATGGTCAGAGTTACGACGGAGCGATAGCGAGAACTATAGTCAGAGTTACGGCGAAGGACAGTGAGAATGGTAGTTGAGTTAGGACAGAGCGACGATGAGAAAGGGGAGAGTTAGAGCGGAACGCCGGAGAGAGAGAGGGGGGAGTTAGGACAGAGCGCTAGTGAGAGAGAGAGATTTTGAACCACGGCAGAGCCAGAAAATTTAGCGAGTGTGATCAATTTTTATTTTTTTGAAAAAAATTAATTTCAATTTTTTAATTTTAATGGGGATATATATAAAAATGCAATTAATTATTAAATAATTTTTTTAAGTGGGGGCAATTATCACCTTAGAGGGGCAATTTTTTTTAAATAATTAAATACATATTTGTATAATATCAAATATGTTTTCAAACATTAATAATTGTCAAAAGATTACAAACATTAATAAATATCAGATTTAAAGATTACAAATATTAATAATTGTGAGATTAAAAAATTACATTTTAGATATTTTAATAAATCTAAAATCGATGAGATACTGAATAATTAGGCTTAGTGCAATGAAATGTGTTATTTACTGTAATCCAAAAGAGAGGCGAGAAAGTGAAAGGCTGAGTATTTAATGAATCTGAAAGAGCCAATCAGAAGAGCCGAAGGGACAATCAATTAGTCCTTTACGCTTTTGTCATGTCCAATTATAACCCTCTTTTATTGCAAGGCGCTGATCCAGTGCAGCGGCACGTAACCTGCGCGATTTTGACCGGGTAAGTCGGTAAGATACCAGGACCATTTTGTTCATCATTAATTGCTATTTCAGTGTCTCAGAGCAAAATTTGAACCTTTGTGTGATACTATCAAATTATATTATGCAATATCTGCATTGTTCTATGAATTAAATGTTGTTGATATCTAGCATTTTTTTTTTCACCAACTAAGCTTATATTATTATTATCACATTATTTGTTACAAATATGATAAAATTGTTTATAAATATTAAAATTTTATAGTCATATTACCTTATTGTCCGGACACAGGTCTATTTAATCATGCCCTAACATGTCAAATGTTGGTAACCCATTTATCTTTTTAGCTATTTTGTTTATATTTTATTATACACAGAGTTAACCGACTAATATTTATTTAGATTGAGTAAGACTTGAGGACTATTAACTCCAAACTTTTCTACACCAACCATGATTACCATATAAGTGAGTCCAAATTGGTGGCCTAAAAGAGGCGATTCTAATCATGGTTTTCCAAGCGAGAATATGACCAATATTGTCCGGTTATCAAACAGCCAATCTAATTTTAGTTAGGAGTAAACTAAGCTTGTGATCTTGTGATCCCATCCACTTAAAGCTAATAATCCAATTTTCTTTACCTCAGAATGATCAAATTAGACATAGTAACCTAGGACCCTTCTTAACTTTCTTTTTTCAGTCCATATAAAAGAGATAACTTCTAGGACACAAAACATAGAGACAAAAACACTTTTTTAGCAAACGAGGTGCCAACTTGGAATATCAGAAAGTAGCTCGAGTTTGTGTTAACAAATCTCTTTCATATTATTACAACACGGTATTTGTTATTTACGGAATGCAGGTTACTAAGATTTTGGTGCAATGTTGTTTTGGTCGTTGTAATTTGGATTTGTAATACAGTCATTTTGTAATACGATTGATTTCCGGATGAAAGGACTTGACTTTATTGAGTGTATTGAGTGTTATATTTTATCATACAAGAACAAGGTCACCCAGTGCTTTGGCCCACGATCAACCAAACCTTGGATTTTAGCCCACGAGTTTTTGCCTCGCCTGGGATAGCCCAATAACATGTTGGTGAATGTTTGTTACTTAGGCTAGCCGCAACAGCGGCTCTGGGCATGCCCCGGGACGGGCCGTAGCTGCTAGAATTTTTTTTTTTAGCTCGACTTTTTCCTCTTTTGGCTTAGCAGGCAAAGATTGCATCTAGCTTTTCGATAGGACAATCCACTTTAACTCGGGGTTAGAAAACGCTGATCAACCAGAGCTGGTTGACCGATCGGGGAAAAGTTGGGGTGGGACAGGCCCCACCCCTTATTTTATTATTTTTTTGTTTTTTGTTTTTTTTTTAAAATCTAAATGTTATCCTATTTTGTATATTTGTCATAAAATTATTTGAGCCCAATATTTTTAAAAATAAGATTTGAGTTGGAAAAAATCTTATAGTTGAAATTTAATTAGCATTATCTATATTTATCATTTATCATTTATCATTTGGCATTTTCTATGTAATTTGAATTATTGCTAATTTAATATTTTCAAAGAAATTTATTAGTATTTTATTTTTCGGATTTACTAATTTAATGTGAAGTACAAAATTTATATTAATGAATATAAAAATGTGAATTAATAAACTAAAGTTAATCAGGTTGCTGATGTAGAAGATACATATATTAATTGTTTATTGGCTGGGACTGAGTTGGGTGAGGGCTGCTGTTGTGGGTAAAAAATTGAGGTTGGGGCTGGTTTGACTGAGAAATTAATTAAATATTGCAGGGCTGGCTCAAGGCTGGGTTAACTCGAGGATGCTGCTGCGGATAGTCTTAAGAGAGTGATTCTTAAATCTTACTTGAATAATATATATTTTTAAATCTCCTATTCATTATACTATAATTTTTTTTCTTAAATATTGATATTCAGAATCAAGTGAAGTAGTTCTCCCTATGTTATTTTTTATTTTCGTTAATTTTGAACTAAGAAATTTCTTAACCAATTTTAAGTTTCTTACCCACATAACATACTAATTCTCATTAGTTTCCATTATACTAGCTTGTTTATTATTAACACACTGCAACGAGCAACTCCCAGCTGTGCCAATACGGCCGACCTATGTCCGGTATGTGCCAAAATTCGTGCATGGACCAGTTTTATGAGAAAAAAAATTATAAGTAAATTTTCTTATTAATAGTAAGTATTATTTACAATCTAAGGGTAAAACAAAATAACAGGAGCGAATTTATCAATTGGAGAAAGAAAAAAAAAGTGGACAGCCTTTTTAAGTCAGATTCGATCCTTGAAGCCTGACTCACGTAGTAAAGTGAGATTTAGGGCTTATAGTCCAAATTCATTTCATTAATAAACGAACTCCCAATGTATTTTCAAATGAAATCATCGAGGATATTCATTTGTAAAATGAATTTCATTCAAAAAATTTAGGATCTATCACAATAATAACTACTTTGGATTCGTAATTGAATTGTGAATAACCAACCAAGCATGAAAACATGAACTTGGAAATGAATACCTCGGACCAAATAAATTTCACCCCCTACACAGAGCAAAACATTGTCCGAAATTCGAATAGAGTTGGTATGGAATAGTCGCCTCCCAGCAAAATCCGACAGTGTTCGACTATGGATGAGCACCAGTAGTTAGCTTTAAACATGATATAATGTTTTGGAACATTAAATCAATCATCATGACAACCTCAACTATATGCATTTTTTTCCCGTTTTGGCTTCTTAAATCAATGATCTCAAGTTTAAACTACTTACATTTCCCCCCAAAACCGACCGAAGGGCGAAAAAAGAATGTAATTCACTCGTGCACAATGACGAAAATATTGCTGCACTATAGTGGAAGGTGTGATGTAGAGATGAGTAACTATATTACCGAAACTGCAACCTGAGGAGGCAAGCCAATCGCTATGATGGTCGAATCAGCCGAGAGAACGCTTCGGGTTCGAGTCAGGTCCGAAGCATTGGTGGACCTATTGAGAAGCATAGGGGTAAGAGAGCCAAGGGTGCTCTAGCGCTTCTTGTGCGGTTGGACGCCTGGAAGGGTTGACCTCGAGTAAGTACCTCACAAATTCGATGAACCCAACATCGGAAGTTTGAAGATGATTCTCCAGTGTTGACTCCTCTGGGATTATGTATTCGAGTTGCTCCGTCTCCTGTAAGCACAAAAGTAGTTACATAGGTAATAAAGTTTGATTCGAGCTTGATATCAGGAAACACGGATTTCTACATTATTTACCTCGTTGATGTGGTAAAGCTCGTAATCTTCGGAGAAGTACTTGGAGGTTTCTTGTCCTCCTACCAACATGTCCATGTCAATTGGACCGAACATTCCTATGACTCGAGCCAGGATCATGACAACTGCATTATTCGGAAACAGCACCTGATGAAGATAGAGATGCGTAAATGACCAGGCGATTTAAGCATTTTCGTAAACATTAAAAGTTGATCTTATGTGCGTGATACGAAGATGAAGCATACTTCTCCGGAGCACAGCTCAGCCAAGATACAGCCCAGGGACCATACATCAATCTTCTCATCGTACGAGAGCCCTAAAATCACTTCCGGGGCTCTGTAGGACCGTGACTGTACATACAGGCATAAATTGTCGGAGCGAAAGCAGCTGCTCCCGAGATCGATAACCTTTATCTCACATTTTCTGTAGCTCTTTATAAGAATATTCTCAGGCTTTAAATCACAATGCATTATTCCCAAGTGATGGAGATACTCCAGTGCCTCCAAACATTGACGGGTAATGACCTGGCGGAGCAAGAAACAGGTTCGAGTAAGTCTCGTTTATTGAAATATTCTCTGAACAGTATCGACTCAAATTGAAATGTACCAACCTGCAATCTGCTGGGCGTAAAATAGTCTTCACCATCCGATTCTTGATTGAATTTCTGAAATTCGTACAAGTTTGCCTTGAGCAGTTCGCAGACGATAAAGAGATGCTCCTGCAGATTTTTGTTAATCACTAAATCAATAAGCCAGTCATGGAATAGGAGCAACAATTTTTTAACGAAACTGACTAATGGATATTTTACAGAGATAATACCTGGTGGTAGAAATAGTCGTAAAGACGCAATACATGGCGTTCATCAGCTGGATCATGCATGTTCACCAGCTTCAAGAGTTTGATTTCATCTAAACTCTGGTCAAAGAAATCCTTATCGTTCTTTATGATCTTCAGACACACATCCATCCCGGTGTGAAGATCATGTGCCTGAATGACCTTGCTGAAAGCAGCTGAGCCGAGGTATTCAGTGACATAATATCTTCCGGCAATGACAGAATTTAGCACAACTGGAAGTTCCTTGCTTTCTTCAAAACCAGTCCTGTAGGCAGCTCGTTCCGTTAAAAGTTGAAGGTTACATAACTAGATGCACTAGACAAGCTTAGATGATTCCCGGAACAGTCTAAAATCTTATTGGACTTATTAGCACCAATCCCATATATAGACCCACATATGCTAAAACTTCAAGTTCGGCAACAAAAGGGTGAGCTTAGAAGAACCTGTTTTTACGGTGTATGATTCGAAGATTGAATACTTCAAAACCTTCATCCTGAAAGTCGTCGATTGGAAGCTCATCCGCATTAATACCATTATGCTCAGTGCCGGAATTGAGTTCCCCAACATCTCCATCTTCTCGACTCTTTCCAATATCTTCATTTCCATTTACACTCACCACATCAGGTTCTGATTCTTCGACAATGTAGTTACCAGAGAGATCTTTGGAGGAATAATTAGCAACCATAGGGTGATACATATCCAAATCAGCTTCTTTTGAGCTTGTATAGAAATTCTTTCCGTCAATGCGTCCTTTAAGCTGATCCCCTTTATCAAAAATATCATAGTCTAATGTTTCGGCCCCAATTTTATTCCTCATGGATTCCGTGTCAGAAAGGCATGGCTTATCCAAGTAATCGGCGTTCAAATCTGTTTCAAGTCCATCTGATTTGTCATACATGCCGAATGCATTTTCAAATCCATTTCCGCTCTTACAATTCATGATGAACTTATCTTCACTTTGACAGCCGAAGTAATCTTGCCCGCTAAGGCACGGAGTCATGAACTGTCCATCGTCCCTATCATCATACCAGTGGATGTCATTTTGCATGTCGAACTCAGGGTAATCACGTGCTGTACCAAATTGAGACAATCGATCAGACGAGGTTTCTGAATTTGCCTGCGAGGAAGACCGAAGTCCATACGGATTCACAAATTCTGCAGAAACAGGAAGCTGAGTCATATTTTTGCCAACGGCACCTTACGATAAATAGGCCAATGTCAAATGCCAAGTGTCTCCAGCTCATGGTTTATGGAAAGAAAGCACTTGCTCATATTTAGCAAGATTTTTGGGGTGAAAAACATTAATTCCAATTGCACCGGGTTCTTCCTTCAAACAGATCAAGCATCTAGAAAAGGCAACATCCTGTCTTTTGGCCAAATCAAGCAAATGCCCCGAATTGGCAACCTTCCAAATGAACACAAAAGTTTCTACTCTAGTCTAGTCAGGAACGCATCAACCGTTTTTAAATGGCAGAGAAACATACAGCAAAGATGAAACCATCACATTAATCATGTCTGCTCCGCGTTTATGGATCGAATGGCCACACCAAATGACCATCTGATCCAGGAGCAACTACACAACTAATAATCTGGGTTAGTCCGTCCCGAAAGAGAGGCATCGTCTTCTCGTCGATCTAAGTCTACCTCTGGGGATAACATTGACGCCCGAAAACACGGAGTCTGCGCTTAAATTCGTCCAGAATGGATTACCCCTGGGCAATAACAACTACATTTCACGAGCCTAAGCTTCTTCTACAGATTGGAGAACACTTTAACAATCAGCACCAAAACCCACAAAAAAATTCGGAACCTAAAAAGGAAAAAATGTGAAACAGCTTCCTTCTTGTTCAAACAAACATCAGAAAATGCAGTTTTAACGAGATCAACTTGCTCTGATACGGGTTTTAATGGATTTTCCGACGATATAAATTTGGTTCAACGACTTTCCACTATTCTTCAACTAATAAGGAAAGCAACACAAGTACCTGAGGAGCAGCGGCCAGAAGTAGAGGACTTCAAGCTAACGAACTCGTCCTCGGACACCGATCCAGAACAGCTCCCCGGCCCGACCAGCCGGGAACCACCTCCGGCGGCCGGAATCCTGACCGGAGGCAGCACGAACAAGAACTTCTCGAAGTCAAAATAAGAACCCACTTCCCCTTCCGCCGCCGCTTCCCTCTCCTTTATATCCTCTTCTAGAGCCAGCTCCGCCTCTTTCAGCCCGTGCTTCCTCAGGAACTCCCTCACCAACTCCCCCACGTCGCCGCCGCCGTCCATGTCCTCCGGTGCTCGCCGGTGGTTAAAAATCAATTGTACCCCTTGCTCCCCCCGGCAACCGAAGGTTGAAGAAGAAGAAGATAAAGAGAAGAAGAGGAAGAGGTGGTGGTTCGTGCATGTGAATTAACTAAATTTGGAAGGGTAGAGTTGGAAAAGTGTCCCGGCTCGTGCATGATTAACTCTCTCTCTCTCTCTCTCTCTCTCTCTCTCTCTCTCTCTGGTGTTTCCTTTTTAACTATCTTCGGATCTTTGTATGTGTTCTTAAGACGGAGGATTGTTTCAGTGTTTGGTCTGGTTCCGTACCAGTAAAAAAGATGGAATGAATTTAGTATCCAAACACTTAAATTGGTAAAAACTTAAAAAGTTAATTTTATTTTTTTTTTTCCAAACAAGCGTTTAAATCTTGTGCATATTTAATGATGGAACTAAAATAATTAATTAAAATAGAATAATTTTCTCATTGATTCAGGTTTATTTAAGTTTTTAGTTTAAAAAAATTACACTGTGGCTAAGGTATGGGGTTTGCGTCTGCCTTTCACTTTCTTACCGGAATTCGAAAAATGACATGGGCGTCCCCGTGGGTTTCGGGGGATCTTTCAGACTGTCTCGTCGGGGGATAATTTCCTCTTCAGTCCACCCTACTTTGTTGATTTTAATGTTTGACGATTGATGTTATAATTAGACTTGCAAGTTATAAGTTTATACAAAAAAGACCTCGCCTACAAAAATATACTTTTCATTCTATTTCAATAAATACATAGCTTGCTTAGTATGTACTCCCCAATTTTTCGTATTCTTTTTCTGCACTATCCATCCCACTTTTCAATTTAATAAGAAATTGGATATCATGTTTAATTACCCAATATGGCAGTATTGAGTCTTAACTAATGGAAAACTACCTTCGTTCTCTCTCTTCATAGAAAACATTTTTTAATGGAATGGAAACTCGCTCCTCGTGTTTTGATAATAAAATATTCTGATATTAGTGTCAGCTTGCCAGGACCCTAAAATATTGAGAAAAGGAAGGAGATAAGTGAGGTGGGGTTGGACAGGGAAGAAGAGACAGGTGATGGAGGGAAAAAATACATATTTTTTAATTTATCAATTTTACATTAAAAAATTGAATGGGGTTGGACAGGGAAGAAGAGACAGGAGATGGAGGAAAAAAATACATATTTTTTAATTTATCAATTTTACATTAAAAAATTGAATGTATAAACAGTGACATTTGATACCAACATTAGACCATCTAAACACTCAGACGAAAAAATTACGGCAGAAAAATTCAAATTCTGGTTAATTTAAAAAAGAACATAGTATGTATAACTTTTGAACATGCTAAACTATATTTAATCTACAGAAATAATCTACTTGGTGTTAATTGAAAATTTCACAAGAAAGGATGATCGAATATATATTTTACCCTTTGGCCGAGAGTAGGAGATTAACCGAGAGCATAATTGGGAGTTGAATGATTTTTTTCCGAACGATACAGACTAATGGATAAGTTAGAGCTTTTTGCAAAAAAAACAAAAAATTTTGATACTAAAATATAAAAATTACACAACTATATACCGCATAGTTTTTCTCACAAAAATAATAAAAACACAAAAATATACATACTTGAGCTTTTTTATAAAAAAATACAAAAAAAAATACAAAAACAAAGTGAAAAAATTAGCATTAAAGAAATGACATTTTTTAAGCAATAAAAAAATATCATTATCACATAAAAAATAATAATATATATTAACATTATTTAATATCGCATAAATTAATTTAAAAATAATAATATATATTAACATTATTTAATATCATTATTTTCAATTCCAAATGAGATGTCGATGTCACGAAGCATAATTTCCTCTTTATGCTTGGAATAATTTTCTATGGGTGCGACTATAGATTTCCTTGATAGCTAAATTTAAAGTGATTCTGCAAATAGATCTCTATTTTTGCAGTAGGAATAGGTACAAAATATCATCCTTTCAAAACGATTTAGAGTAAAGTAAATACGAGAATTTTTTTGCAAAAAATACAAAAATATAGTTATTAGATAAAAAAGCCACACGTAATGGACAATTTATTTGTTGCAAATACGAAAGATACATTGATTTAAATGATATAATGAGACATATCGGGCACTTAATTGGATTATATATATATATATAGCATGATGTACCATTACTCGCATTAATATCTTAGCTACCGCTCATAACAATGCGTGATGTATCACTTCTTCATAGCAAAATTTTGAACAAGTTGAATGAGCGGTTAAGCATCGAAAGAATAGTGCCATTGCCTCTTGAACGAGGAAAGAAAATGTCGAAGAAATTGAAGGAGCATTAGTCTATTAGATGGTTTTGGACGAAACCAAAGAAAGTTAACGATCAATGTTGTATTTAATTTTCTGAAGGTACAACAATGCTCCACTAAATATCAATTGAATTCCACTCGATCAATAAAATTAATTAATTGTTGCTTCAAAGTTTTTTGTTTAGGGAGGTCTACTCTTCAGAGTTGTTGCACCTACTTATCTCAATCATGAATATCCCCACCACACAATATTATTTTGTTTCGTCAAAGTAACATGAATAGTGTGACATGAACAGCTTTTTTCACTTTTTAATTCATGTGATCCCAGTAAATATTTATCTAACCCAAGCAGCTTTTTTACCTATATCTTTTCCTTTTCCATCATTAGTATTCACTTTACTTTTCTTTCCTTCCCCCTCTCTACTTCGGTTTAATTTTTGAGTTTGATTTTTAAAACAAACGTACCGATAGTACATTTGCAACAAAAAATCTACGGTTGTGATATGTCGTTAGTTGTAATGCGATTTTATTTCTAGGTTTTGAAATTACACAACCATAAAAAAAAAATTGGATTAGATAAAACAAATTCAATATGTTATTGAAGCAAGTTTATCACATGACTTAATATTTCTTACACGATTCCAAATCATGATATATTGACGAGGTCAAAATCATTTCGAACATGGTGTTACTATTTTTTCACCTAGTGGGCTAATATCTCGTCTAAAGCAACATTAGTCGAATCTAATAATGCTAAATTATTAAACTTATCGTATAATAAATTTGAAATAAGTATTCTAAAACGACAGGTTGATTGGAAATGAATTAGTTAGTACTTGATAGTAATTATTCCAACTTTAAGTATACGGTACTTTTACCAAGCAAACAAGCAAACGTTGAAAAGAAATAATAGCCCGTAGTTATTGTTTTTGATGTTGATGCTAAGTAATTATTACTTTGGGCTGACATTTGGTTATAATGCAATGGAATTACTAGTTTGCATGATGAATCTGATATAATTATGTTGAATAAGCACGTCAAGAGAGAATGAAAGGAAATTATTAAAGTGTTTCAGTTGTTGTGAAAAGTTTCGGGCCGCGTAACATAGATGATATGGTGGTGCACATGGATGTTGAGAGATCACATGATTTTCGAAGAGTCGACGTACAATTAGAAATTTCTTCATCATATTATTAATCTTCAAGCCAACCAGTGGCTACTATAGTCGAGAAAGTATCCCGGATCTAATTAGACAAAATTCACGTCTCTACTTGAACTCGCTTTTTTAATACCCATATATGTAACTTTATCCGATTGCGTTGAGATTTCTTGGAAGATAAATCTTTACATTAAGATTATATTTGTTAGTGCTTGAACTGTGAACTTTTAAAAATTGAGAACATTTTCTGCGTTAAACTAATTACCACAGTTTTAAGCGCTCGACGTTATTTCCCCACTGTAAGTTTCTTACATGTTTATATTACGATAGGATTGTAACATGTAACATCTTACGAAATGACTCAACACTCAAGCTCTAAAAATGTACATAATTATAAGGATAAAATTATTTATCAGGAAAAAATAGCTATCCTCATTATTGAAGAACTAATTTAAATTAATATAAATGTTAATTGCAAATATATTTTTCTTGTTCAATAATTGACACTAAGAAAGGCGGTTAAAAACATAGTTTTAAAAACGTGGTCGGTTGACAGTCCCACAGCGAATTATTTGTTCAAGAGAGGTGTCTGTTTTCAAGGGTAAAATTGGTGTTCAGTTAAATTGCCCAATTTCCAATTTGACCGAGTGATTTTCCGGTTCGTGTCACCCAGAAAAATCCGGTCTAATCGGAACTTTGATATTATCCGGTCCAATCCGGTGTCAGTTAATTTGTCGTTTTTACACATACCTAACACGTTACAAAACATTTTTTTAACCCATTAACTTGCTAAACTCATGACGGATAAAAATATACGTTCCAGTCACTGTTTTTTTTTATCATGTCTCAAAAAACTCACTTCATCAGTGAGTTCATCTTCCTCCTCCGAACATCACCTCCGAGGACAATGAAGCCAATGGTGGTCGGAAACATACCACCCCGGCCAACTACGCGCTTCCTCCTACTTCCCCTCTAATCATCCCACCCTCACAAGCAATACTCGACCCCAGAATTTGTCCCGAGGCAAAGCAGAAAACCATCCTCGTCCAGAAATTAAACCTTCACCGATGTTGACACCCGCAAGCTCCACCACAAAAATAACAACCACCACCATAATCCCCTTAGGTCCAAGGAGATGGTCAACTCGTCAGAATTCGAGGAGGGTGTGTTACGTTCTAGATCAATTCGAAAGAAGGAAGGAAGAAGATAACACGAGAGAGGAAGAAAGAGAGAGAGAAAATGATGAAAAATGAGAATTTTATTAACTGGACTGAATGATAAATTAGAAAGAAAGTTGGTTATTTATATGAAATTTGTTATAATGATAGTAACCAACGTCCTTGCAATTGACGCGATAGTTCAATTGAGCTGTGGAGGGGGAAATCTATCATTGACCCTCCTTGAATCGGATCGATATTATTGGGATTACTAGTTTTGCCGTTGTTTCGGTTAACTGGAATCTATGATTTTGCCGTTAATTGAGATTTTAGGGAGAATGAAAAAAGAGAAAATAGAAATGTGGGTTAGGTTAGAAAATTGGAATTTTTTTAGTATTCAAAAGGTGGATTTTTTAAAATAATATACAAATCATTAATTAGTACGAATATTTTACATTGTCGCCAATTCAGCAAGTAAATCAAGTTAAAAAATACATTGTGGCGAATCACATCAGCGCAAAAGCAAAAATATTTGGGGAGTTATGTGTAATTAGGGATTATGACTCGGTTGCAGGAGAGGTTAGAAATTTAGGGGACACTGGGTCACGGGTTTTAGAGGTGAAGGAATAAATACCTAGGGGTGGGAGGAAACTTGAGGAGTTTGGAGAAGAGTAACATCATTATCTTGTTGCTGTTTGGAGAAGAATAATCTCAAAGATTTTGGCTTATAAAGAAAAAAGAATATTGAGAGAGAGAGACACAAAAGAGGATGGAGCTTGTAAGAGGGTGAGTGATCTTGTATTTGTATTATTGAAACGTTTAATTGATTTGATTGTTACTATCAATACTATCAATGTACACCTTATTTTTTGGCACACATTATGGAAAAAAATTTTAAGATTAAATGCGTTTGGCTAAAAATAAGATCAAGATGGGTGACTTCCTAAGAAGTTTCTTAGTGTGCATACAACTAAGGACAAAACACGTTGAAAAGATTTGTGTTAGTTTGTGGAGCCAGATAGTTAAATCGTAGGGTATTACAATTGGATCAGAGCAACTTCAGCTTGTATAATGTGATTAGGAGATTGAATGCACCCACAAGCGAGAGATTTTGGGATTGTGTATATCTGGCGCAATGAGATTGTTGTGTATTTAAAGAATGGTGAATAAGATATCTCGTATCTGTATTGTACAAAATGCTTTAGTAATTTGATTGTTACTATCAATATCATCAAGGTGTATATTATTTTCGAGCACACATCTTAAAAAAACTTCAAGTTTAAATGTGTTTGAGCGAAAGTATGATCAGGATGGATGATCTTTTAAAAAATTTCTAAAATGCGTGTGAGTGAAAACAAAAAACGCAAAAAAGACTTGTGTTGGGTTGTGGAGTCAGTCAATTAAATCACGGAACATTGAACATCTTACCTAGATAACGGTTGTTTAATTATATACCTTTTTTTCTTGTACGATTTTTGATTTTTTTTTATAAATTCGTTATTATATTAATAATATTATAATAGAATGTACAAGGAACACAAATGCACCAAATCGGACAGTTCAAAGCTTATAAAGCTATATAGATCACCAAATCATATAGCAATTCGATATGCAAAATAACATCGTGTTTAGTCAAACTTTGTAATGAATTCAATCATCGTAAGCATTTCTGCAAAAAATGATGCTATGAACAAGAAGTTCCCGATTATTTTATTGTTCTCGAAAAATTACTCAGTTCCGAAGAAGCCAAATTCTCCACATCGTTATCGCATAGATAGCAAATCAAATCTTTCCGACTATGCCACCACTAACCAATCTAATCCAACTCAGCAAGAACGAGCATACATCTTTACCACTAACCCATCTCAAATCTCTCACCCGAACGAAATAATCCCAAGTGATGAACAACGCACAAAGAGATAATTTTATGATTCATCATAATTCCCACATAACGGGCACGAGCAATCTCAAGCTTGCAAAATTCTTCGACGGATCATATTGTCTTTTGATCTTGGGATTTTTTAGATGGATTTTTGGTATTGGATTTGTTTTTACTTTTTGGGCTTTTTGCTCCAAAGAGGTGGTACCAGACTGTTATTTTAGCTATATAATAATATATATATATTGCGAATGTGATTAAAATAGATACCGTTGAAGTTAACACATGCAATACTTCCAAAAAAAGCTTGAATCACCTTCAACAAAAAATACTTGAAGTAAAAACTAAAACACATGGGCAGGTAGAAAATACTTTTAAATGCTAGACGATTCTCCCTAAGATTTCCGAGGATCAAAGTCTGGGTGATGGCGACCCTAATTATGACCGTTCTTTTTTTAATGAAACTTTTTTGGAGGAATTAATTATAACAGTTCTAAGATCAAAATTATTTATCATGTCCTACCTTTTGTTTGAATTAACGAAAAAAACCCCTTTGCGTTGAACATAGATGCAAATCCAAGCTATCCCCTAAATCAGTAAATCCCTTTGTGTAAGACACAAGTAATTCAGGTGGGCCAGCTGAAACACGAATCTATATTGTTAGAGTAATGAAATGGCCCAAGCCCAGTATAAGAAATAGGGTGGAGCTTGAAAGACTCGAAGCTCAACTTTTTGGAAGATTTTATCCTAAACCTTTTATAAGTTTGCACGTAGGAGGAAATATAATGTATGGCAAATAAGGAAATGTCCAACTCATACACCTTCTTCTTCCAACAAAATAAAATATCATATCCCATTTTTACAGTAACAATTCTCTTAATTTTGCTAACATTTCAACTGTATACGATTTTATAAGTCGATTTTCTTCCAATATAAAATATGTACATACTTATGACCTCGAGTATTAAATGTCTCGAAATACTAAATTGCAACAGTACTTTCGTTAAAACTCCGAGGAGATAAAATTCCCTAAAAAATTCTCAGTGGGAGAAGAGTTTCTTGTGATAAAAGAATAGAAAAAATACACTCGAGTATCCTCTAATTTAGCGCTCTTTAAAATAAGGTCATGTAGTTTTACGTGTACAAATTTAGTCCATGTGGCTTTTTTCTTGAATATTTTCGAGTTCTCACTAGTTTGGGTAGACGTCCACACACATATCTCTCCACATGAGTGCCATGTCAAAGAAAAATGACATTGATTTTAATTTTTTATTTATTTAAGTGATGATAACATGACATATGACAAATTACTAAATCAATCCCATAGTAAAATAAAAGTTTATAGAAAAACTAGTTTAATATATTTTGGTTAAGGAGTCAACAAAATTTTATTTTGGAGTGTGATTGAGTTGATTCAAGTTGTTGTAAGAAGCAAAGACATATATCTACAACTTTATAACTTACGATATCTCCAAATTCGAAGTGTAATGATGTCGAAAATACTCGATCCATTATTAACTCCAAACGTATTTTTAATATCCTAACACTTCGATTTTAAAGACACCGTAAATTACAAAATTATAGATATGTGTCTCAATTTTGTACAACAAGTTAAATGACCTCAATGGTACTCTACAATAAAAAAAAATTTGCTTTCCAACCAAATTATATTAAAAGAGGTTTTTAAAAAAATATTTAGGGCAAATTATCCCCTAGTCATTGGTCTTAACCGAATTCTCCTATCGGGTCCATTCTTTCTCATAAATGATTTAGCCGTCTTTGTATTTTGAAAAAATATTAGTCTCGGGTCCCTAGTTGTCATCCGTTCTCATTTTTTTTATTTTTTTGTCATGTGAAATGACTATTTTACCCTTCATAAAAAGACAAAAATAAGATAAAATTTGTTGTTTTGTAAAGGATAAAATAGTTATTTCACGTGACAAAAATTTAAAAAAAAGGCTGATTTGGTCGGTGGGGACCCTAGACAAATATTTTTAAATAAAATAGGGACGGATTACTCATTTATGAGAAATGAGAGACCCGATAAGAGAATTATATTAAGATGAGGGACTATAGGGTAATTTGCACAAATATTTATTTCGAATTTGAGATTAATTTGATAATTTTTCACATATCATGTTATCATGACTTAAACAAATAGAAAATCCACGTAAGATTTTTAAAGATGTTGTTTTGCCTCACGGATACCCATGTGGATGTACAAGTGATCGGTACCTGCCTGTCTGGGATTCAAAATATCCGAGAAAATAAATCATAGTAATAAATTTAAACAGAAAGAATCATGTTATCTTATCTTAGAAAGCATTAAATCATACAGTATTTCAATATTTTTTTCCCTAAAAAAATGCAATCTAGTAGCACAAAGCATTAAACAAATATAGATTCAAATACGAGCAAAATCATAGTGTGCAAAACTTTATCATTAAAAAAGATTACCTTGTGTTATTGCTACTAAAACACTATTTAATATCCTAAAACATCCTAAAATATCCATAGAAGCTCAATTAACTAATCAAACACCAAGGTAGATGCCTCTTCTATCCAAAATTTTTGTTCTTCAATATACAGTCTAAGAGCACTCACAGCAGGGGGACATCATACTTTTGTTGTGCTAGTTGGACCGGTGAGAGGGCGGCTTCTCTTGACATGTGTTGATGTGGATAGTGCTCCTGCGTGTTAGGGGGTGTCTCATGCCTCTGCGCCACGCTAACACTTAGGTCTGATAGGTTTGCATGGCAATTTTTGCTATGTAACTTTTTAAAAAAATTAAAAAAATTCTTTGTATCATTTTACACCTTTTTGCTTGAATAAATTTTTTATGTTGTTAATTATTAGATAATTATTATCATAAAAAAATAATTTATATTATTTGAATTATGTAATTTGAGAAAATGTATGTAATTACGTAATTGATAAAATTATGTATATATAATTTTATGTATATATATATATATATATATGCAATTTTATGTAATTAGGAAAACAATATGTAACTTAAAGTAATCAAACAATTTTTTTAATTTTATATAAATATTTGATTAAATAAATTGATGTTGTCTAAGACCACCAAAGCAATTGGGGTGCATGTCCCCGCTATAATTATCCACGTCAGCTTACGTTCATGCACTCAGTTTTTTCTCCATATCAGTTGGAGACATGCCTCCGCTATAGTACTTTCACGTTATTTCCAAGTCAGTTATTCTTTTTTTAATATAGTTAAGCCAAATTAATCATTCTTTTGGTCATGGAAGATGAAAAAAATTACGAAAAAGTTTGTGATGTTCAATATGATCGTCTTGTTGCATTGTCTCTAAATACCAAGGTTTTAAAAAATGTCTCAGAGGTTGACCCAGAATTGGGTCTGACATCCGGGTCAGTTAGTCTCACCGGTCTAACTGTCGATCGGATCGGTATTTTTTACCTTCTGGTTTTTTAGTAATTTCTGGGGAAAAAATATATAAAAATATTAAATTTCTGGGGAAACTGTCCGGTCTGAATGGATTTTCTGGGCAAACTGTCGAGTCAGGCCAAAAATTGTTCGGTCCGACCGGACTCCATTTTTAACATAAAAACGACGCGCTCTGAACCCTGATTTGCTGTCTGACTGGTCGTATTGCCGAGTCCAACTATAATAAGTTTGGTTGGGATTAATTGGATTATGGATGGAATGGAGTTCTTCATGGCTACTCTTCCTATTTTTTTTTCTTTGAATTCATATACCAAAATGATGTATGTTACTAGAAAGTCTCTTTAAGCAATATGTTTTGCTGATTGAAAAAAAAAAGAAATGAATTCAAAATCTGAATTTAATCAGTTCCACACCTTTTTCACTTTAACTTGTAAAAGGGTTGAATTATAGCCCATAACATATCTTTTGTCAAAGTAGATTAAGTTATCGTTACTTAAATATGAACGCTACAACTTATTTCTTTCGTCCGCCTCCACAAAAGTATTTTTTACTAGCAATATATTTTTCGACAACGACCAATTAAAAATATTAAATACTTTGATCGCGCCCGCAACAAGATCTCTATTATAAACGAGGACGAGGGAAAGGGTATTCGTGACGTCCACCTCTTTTCTATGCATGACTTTTTTTTAAGGAAATTGGCGCGAAGCCTAAATTCATAGTCAATTTACATCGAAAACTAAAAAGATACAAGCATACTGATACAGACCCGAAACAGGACCGACACGTACAAGGTGGCACAGGGTGGAGTCCAAGGGCGATCTAACAGATACAAGTGTCATCGATCGAGGCGGGGTTATACCGAAACTAAGTTCGGAAATAGATCTCACGACAGAGTCGAGAGGACAAATGAGCATTATCTCAGCAGAATGCCAAGGCCGACGTAAGTCAACTGAGGCTAGGTTCTCCACCCGCACGCGACAGACATGCATCAAAATCCAAACGGATCTCAAAACATAGCAACAATGACTCAAGCAAAAAAAACAGGAAATAAACTGACAGAACATGAGACCACTAAACAGATGTGGCTCATAGCAATAAAAAACACAACAACAGAAATGGGAAAGCATAATAATTATACAAGATACAATCAGCCAGGGAGGAGGTCGATGGTGACCAACCCCCCGGGGAGCACAAGCGAGTACCCTAGCCGAATTGGAGATGAGGCCAGTAGTAGAAAGACGCTCTTGGGACTGCAGAGGTGGTCGGAATGGTGGTCGGCAGTGGTCAAAGCAGTGGTCAAAGGGGGTTGGAGAGGTGGTCGGTGGTGGTCGGAGTAGTGGCCAGAGCGATCGGAGCAGTGGTCGGAGGTGGTTGGAGTGGTGGTCAGATGTGGTTGGAGCGGTGGTCGGTGGTGGTCAGAGCGGTGGTTGGAGGTGGTCGGAGCGGGGTCAGAGGTGGCAGCAGGAGGTGGTTAGTGGTCGGAGCAGGGTCGGAGGCGGCAGTAGGAGGTGGTTAGTGGTCGGAGGCGGCGGAGGACGGTGGAAAAGCCCTTGAAAAAGGGGAGAAAGATTGGGAGAAAGATGAGTGTGATAAAAACACCCCTAAGATAGCTCCAGCTAGGGAGAGATTAAAGGAAAGGGAAGAGAAAGAAAAAAAGAGGAGGAGAAAGGAAGAGGGGAATATTTACAAGGAAGAGAAGAGTGGGCACGGATTTCAAGTCAGAGCAATATTTTGGGTTTTTTGAGTGAGTGAAATTGACGATCTTGCGATGTATAATTTGGGTTCCCTTTCGTTACAAAAGACTTTTTCTATGCATCACTGAATAATGATTAATTGGTAGTCTATTATTTAATTAGCTAGAATTTTTGCTAATTAAAACACGTACATATTTTTTTGGCAAATTATTTCCTAGTCCGTGGATTTAATCGAATTTTTTTATCGATCCCTCTTTTCTCATAAATTATTTAGCAATCCCAATTCTTTTTAAAAATAAATATTGGTCTCGGGTCCCAAATTGACTTCAACACCCATATTTTCATTTTTTGTCATGTGAAATGATATTATAACCTTTCACAAAAAAAAACCAAAAACCATCTCATTCAAAACAAAAAAATAATAATCTACTTTATCTATCGCAAGAGCCATGTCAGCCGTCTGCCACTCCCTCTCCCCATCATCCCTCCACATTGCCACTCGTAACCCTAAACCCATCTTCTCCAACAAAATTCTTTCACAAAAAGACAAAACCAAACTCCTTCAAAACCAAAAAAAATAATCTACTTTATCTACCCGCAAGAGCCATGTCAGCCGTCTGCCACTCCCTCTCCGGCTCTCCCCATCATCCCTCCACCTTGCCACTCGTAACCCTAAACCAATCTTCTCTAACAAAACCCTATTCTCCCTCCCAACCCCTAAAACCCTAGCCTACCCCATCTCAATGTCTCCCGAGTCCCGCTTCTCCCCAATCAAGGCTTCGTCGTCGTCTTCCACTCCCGATTTGGATCCCATCTTCATTGTAACCTAGAGGTACGAAATCCTAAAATCCCACCTGGAGATAGTTTTTTGTTTTATCTTTTAGTGAAAGAGTATCAATGTCATTTTACAAGAAAAAATAAAAAAATGGGTGTTGAAGTCAACCAGGGACCCGATATTAATATTTTTCAAAAAATAGGGATTGCTAAATAATTTATGAAAAATGAAGGACCTGATAGAAGAATTTGATTAAGTTCAGGAACTAAGGGATAATTTGTGTTTTTTTATATACGAACTGGCCTAACTCAAGAAGGCAAAAGGTCGTGGATGAGATTTCGATTTAAAATTCAGAGTAAATTATATTTTGTTTCATGTAATTTGGCATATTTAATTTTTTTATTATGTAAATCGATTAATTTTTTTCCTAATTTAACAAAATTATAGTAAAAAAAATCTTGAAACTGGAACCGAAATTTGTTTTGACAATAAGTCACGCAAAATGACAAAGATATTGCTCACATAAAAAAACCCTCTCTCTCCTTTCTTTTCCTTTTTTTCTCTTTCTCTTTCTCTTCCTCCGCCCTTTTTCTCCTTCTCCTTCTATTACACCAAACTCCTCCTCCTCCGCCCTACTCATCTGTCCTCGTCTCCTCCTTTTTCTTCTCTCTCCTCCTATTCTCCTCTTTGAGACTCCTCTTCTCATCTTCTTCTCTCCTCCTCCGCCCTCTTCGGCCCCCTCCTCATCTTTTTACTCATTCACCCACCTCCTTCTTCCTCCTTATCCTATTCCAAACTCCCTCTCTCCTCCTCCTCTCTTTCTCCGGACTCTCCCCTCTCTCCTTCCTCATCCCTCCTCCTCACTTCTCCTCCATATTCCCCCTTCGCCCCCTTCCTCCACTTTATCCTCCTCTGCTCTCCTCCTCCGGACTCCTCCCTCCTCTCCCTCCTCCTTTCCTCCTCCTCCTCTCTTCTCTTACTCGATAATAAGATCATGATCGGAAAGATAGTATTTTTTTTTCAGTCAGAGATATTTTTTTTCATTTCACGTGGTGAAGCGTGGAGAATGATTGTGAATAATTTGATCTCTAATCAAACCAGAACTTTTCAGTGGAGGTTCCTCGATGATTATCGAGATGGGTTCTTCAAGAGGAAAAAGGGAGAATAGAGAAGAAGTTGAGGTTAGAGAGATTTAATTAACACATAATCTGGATTCATAATTAACTTCAACACAATTACATATGGTTCTTATAAGTAGAGAGGAAATAACTGACCCTTAACCAACTTACAAAGAAAACTACCCACGTTTACATAGCTAATTAAAGCAGAGGGACATAATTGATACAATTCAAACATAATAATACAATAACGGAAACCACTAGGACTAAATTGAAGTTTGCCACCCGTAACTGCCTTCCCGACACGAATGCGACATGTGCCCCATTAACTCTCTCTCTTTCATAACAGTTAAAACCACTTTTAACTACCTTTAACGGCTAGTAGCCGTTATCCGCGACTCCCACGAACAGCTCCTCTTCTTCTTCTTCTTTGATAACAATCAACTCTGCGCGCCTCCTCCACTGTCAGCCGTCGTGCTACGACCAGGAGAATCTTCCACATTACACATGGTCCCTTGCCGGAAAAAACTATGATTCTCGCTCGAGGGATCTCATAATAAAAATTTACCAAACTAATGTGATTTTTTTAATGGATTTGCCAAATAAAGAAAGATGAGAGACAAATATATCAAACTATAGAGGATTAAATATAATTTATTCTAAAATTTATGAAAAAATTTCAAATATGGGGAATAATGCATTTCTTGCTATTATGAAATGCTCAAAAAACATACGAGTACGGATCAGGCAGCAAAGTTATAACCGGATAATTCTGTTCTACCTTAGAATAGAAATCTACTTAAATAAAGTAGGCAGACCTAATTTTGCCAACTAAAAAGTAAAAAAGTTAAAAACAACAAGTGCATATTCCTGGGTGTAATAGATGCTGCGTCGAATATAACTTGGAGAGAAAAAAATAGAGAGAAGTTTCTCATCACGTTAAAGGATTCTTTTTGGAGAAAGTGAAAATTTGTCAAACGGTCATTAACTCATTCTTTTTGGAGTTTTTTTTTCCTTCTAAAATACAAATCATTTCGAGAATCTTTTTAGGTAAAATAATTTGTATATGTATTAATGGGGGGAGACTCCGAGGGCAACTAATCCCGTCAAAACAATTTCACAGGAAAAAACAGTAGACGACATCAATTATTTTCAAGAATTTGAATTTGATAGATTAAAATTCTGGTGTTAATTGATATAATTTGTTTGTTGGTTCACACAAAAACTTTAGAATAGGGATTCTTCTTTCCCACTATCTTAAAAGATCCCCCGGCAAAATCTCCGCAGATTTTGACGTTACTATTTAGGGTAAATTCCAAGGTAACGACAAGTTGCCCACTAAGTCGAAACGCCCTTCCCGAGTCCCTACCTATCCCAGAACTGGCCTTTACATGTTCACTTTCCAAGGGCATTTCAACGTCTTCATTATTTGCCATCTTTCTTTAACTATTAGGATCCCGGAACACTTGTTAAAGTATAATCTATATTAGAAAAATGTTACAACATTTAAATGGTTTTCGTGTTGAAAATTCTCACCACGAGTATTTAATTTTTTTTTCATTATAAAATTTCAAATTCGTTTTCTTCATTAATTTAGAACAAATTTTCGTGTCGATTGATCTAAATAGATAATCGATTGAAGTTTTCTATCTTTACATGGTAAAGAAAGAAGCAGCTTTTTGATCCGCAGCTGGCGGATTCATGGCCTATTGGGTTCCTTTTGCTAGAACATGGCCATACGAATCTCCCACCGTAGAACAGGAAACCCCACCTTAGCATATGTCCTAACAGATCGTAAACTGGACCCCGTCGATTGGAAATTTGTGGGACACGTTTCGCTCGCACATCTATTGCACCAAAAAATGGAGGGACTAATAATAATCATCATTGTTATTAAAAGTAAGGTCCATCGAAATACAACTCGAGGCAAACCCCTCATCGTTTTCATCCTAAAACCAGAACGTCATACGAGTTCCGACCGATGGTTTACTGTGTTTGACCGTCAGTTTAAACGACCAGTTTGGCCGGTCAACTTAGTTGGATTTATTGGTCCATCAATTTTTTAATAAATAACTATGTTTGAGTTTTTATTAGATTAAAAATGATTAAGTTATGCTTCTGATACTTAGATATTAATACTTTTGTAATAAAATTAGCTAGCATTTACAACTATTTGCTAATTTAATACAAACTATAATCAATCTAAATAATATATATGGAATATTTAAATAATTTCTTGTCCAATTCGTTGAACTGTTTCTAAGAAAACGGGATAAATCTCATGCCGATTGCGGGATATTTTTTTGAAATTATATTACTAATAAATGATGGTTTGATCCATGGTAAATGTAATTGATCAATTTGGTTCAAATCAAACTAGCCAAATCTTTTTTTCAAATTGTGCTATATTAAAATTGACTAAAGTTAGACGACACTTACAATTTTTTTTATTAAATGCCAAATATAGTTAACAAATGCAATTACATCATGCCAAAATTCAACCATTATTCTTCTTTGAAATTGTACACTTTTGGCCGGAGACTATTTGGTTCAGTGGCAACAGGTAGAGAGGGGTTTGGGAAAGACATGGATCAAACCTGGCATTATAATAACTTAGATTCTAAAAAAAAAAAATTTGTACTCTTTTGTACTGTTAGACTATAATTATTTAGTTCAGCATGTGTTGTTAGCTGTCAAAGTTGTCGGGTCAATTTTTTAGGACATTACATAGTAATATTTTGATTATTAGATTTGTCGCTTGCCTTGCTAATTTCGTGACATTGTAAAATAGCCGAGTGCAATTTTGGTGGGGGCCAAATCCACTTCGGGACATATGTATACCAAGTTTCGCAAGAGTGGATATCCACGATTATGTGTAGGGTTGAGATATATTGGCAATTTCTTCAACTATTTAGACTTCAATTATTTAGGCTGCTGACTTGAGGGGGGGCCATTTTTAAGCTGGTTCAAAGGTATAATCAATTGAATCCACAATCTACAAATTGGTGTCTTGTCTTGTTCATTTGATGTTATAAAACTTCAACACATGTAACATTATTAAACAAAGTCCTTGTCGTGTCAACTACACGAGTTAATTGCACTCATCCTAATTGATAAACCCAAGAATATTTAAAAAAATCGCTCTAATACTATGTTTTTTACGAAATAGACAAATATGTTGTGATTTTGTGTTGCTTTTTTGGTGACAGAGAATGTACTCTCATCTCGATCCGAAAAGTTAAAGCTGAATATTTAAAACTTAAAACTCTATTAATTTTGATCGAATTGTTCCGAAGCCAAGATATCCACGGGATTAATTAAAGAACGTTTTTTTGACCTCGCTTGAATTGAGATCTCATTCAAAAAGAAAAATTATTGTAAACTAATTTGATAACAATAATTTGGTTTAGTGGTAAGAAGTCAATAGTTGAATATTTAACATTATAATTATGTGTAATATTTACTTTTCAATTTTTTTAAATCAAATTCACACCATTAGTATAAAAAGTGTGAATTAGCGGAATGTCTATCACCAAAAAAGTGAAAACAAAACCACATAATATTTAATTAAAAAAGTCAAAGAATAGAGTACCAAGGTAAACTTTGTCCAAAACTATTGATCTCTAGTTTTAGTGGAATCCATTATCGTTTCATCCAAATCAAAATTGAATTATTTTGCATTTGGATTGTTTACAATTTCAATTTAGCAAGTGAGGCAAAAAATGATTTATAAAAGATTATGATTTATTGTTGGAAATATTTAATTTTATATAAACTTCGATATTAAAACTGTTTAAACAACATTTATTTCTTAACGAACAAAAGAACATGGGACGTTCAAGAATCCAAAAGAATCCAGTATCTAGATAGCCTAGGACGACGACAGAACTAGGCAAACGACTGGGTTTAGGATCGCCCAACTATTGATTGCAACAGAACTTTGGCAATGATTCTTTCGCTGAATACGTCCATACAAGATCTTATGTATATACGCCGGATGGTCCCAAAATAACTGCGATTTTATTGTCGGCTAAACAGTACAATCATGTCTCATTCCAGTTGAGTGCTCTATAAACAAATACTTAGTATTATTATATTTATAATAACTTAAACTTAAGTTTTGTTAATTGAGATATAATACTTTTATAATTGCACATACATATATATATAATCGGAAATTTTACCATATTGTCTGCATAGTAAAAAAAAATCGGCGGTGGGTATTTGGGTAAAAGTTTCAACTTATTGCAGGGAAAATTAAATTTTGCCTAATGGCCAAGTAAATGGAAGTTTTATAATCCTAACAGTAACATATTGTAGAATATTAATTTTAGTGGGAGCAAATTTTAAAACTTAAGAGAACGTAATAGTAAAAGTAAATTTATTTAAAGCATATGCTCCCCAAATATAGTCATATTTCAATTCGGAAACAAAAATGAAAACCCAAAAATTAGTACCTTTTTCACAAAAGCAACTTTCCTAGTCGCCTCCATGTTTTCCTATTACACGGAGGTCTGTTGGAAATGTGGCATGGAGGATGAAATAAATGGTTTAGTTCTTTCTGATTTCTCAAATTTTATCATTTTTTTTCAAATATTTAGTTCAATCTTATCAATATTACTCGCCAGTACAACAACTAACATTGTCAAGGTATGGTCAAACTCGGTGGAAGATTTAGATGGTCAAAACTTAATTTTGTATATTAATTCACTTTCAGGGTGAACTAAGATTAAACATTTTAGGTAGTTGGTGTGGTGGCTTATAAACTTTGTACTTCCTATTTTTTTATTAATACAATACTTTAACTTATAAAAAAAACTAACATTGTCAAGATACGATGAAGCCACCAACACCGTGGTCAAGTTTAAGGCTTATATTACTGGATTCGACCATGAACATAATGAAAAACCACGATGATGCTATGAGTAAGAATGAATAGGACGTTATTGAAAATACAATTATTCAAATAAGATACATGATATGCTATTTATAGAGGTTCTTGAATCATCATTAGAACATCTTCATCACAAACAACATTTTTGGAGTATTCAACAGTAGCGGCCAACATGTTAGTTGTGCACGATCGAGTTAAAACTAAGAGACACGAGTGTGCAAGTATAGCCGTTGCTCGCGGGGTATAAATGGACCCTTGAACCTGGCGTCCGCCAAGTAGGTGGTCCCGCCGGGTCCGTGCTCGAGCGCATTCAAGTTTCAACACACTCGACGCCTGCTAGGTGGTCAATGTCTGCCCAGGTCCAAGTAGTGTCTCGTATTCGACGCCTGCCAACTCTTCTGTTTTCAACGCGAAACTCGAATTGAATTTACAAACGACATATACTGCTTTGGTTCATGTGTCTTCAATAATTTTTGAAAATATACCACAGGTTCATAACATTGTTTTAAAAAATGAGGTCCGACTAGCAGTGGGACCGAGCAGACCGCAAATTGCCTCTAAGAGCGTTACGTTTTTGGCTAAAAAATGATGTCCGGGTGAGCCGCCCAAATTTCGATCGGACCAGATAGTTTGCCAGGAAAATTTGGTCGGATCGGGTGGTTCACACGAAAAATTTCACTACTTTATGGTTTTATCTTCAATTCGAGACTACCTATTTGTATGAATATTTTATTTTGTATATTTTATAAAAAAATAGTATATTTATATGTTATTATTAATTTATTACATAAATTATTTACCTATATACTTATATATATTTCAAAAAATTATAAAAAGATAGAAAAAAATCCGGTTGAACCAATATTTTGGCCAGTCGGACAGAGTGATCCAGAAGTCAGACCCAGAATTGGGTCAATCTTCGAGTAGTTTATGAGAACAATGGTTCATAATTAAACCATTGACATGCGTAATCTAATTATAAATATTTTAATTTTTTTCATTCAAATAAAATTGTACTCGATTTGCGCTCATACTTATTCAGATTTTTTACGAAAAAATATAGTATAATTAACTACTATAGCACCAAATCTTCATAGTTTTTTTTTATTACTTTTGACTATTCCGTTAAATCGAAAAAGTGTCATTATTAAGAAAGCACAAGTTTAACTTTTTTATTACTGTTCATGTAAATAAATACTTCATGGCTAAATATTATTATGGTTAAAAAATAATTCCACGGTCAACTAGACACAATAAACCCACTCACTAATGGAGAATGAGAAGCATATCTTGCAGAAGCAATCAGATCAATTTTAAGTTTTAACACCCTTAAAGGTAAATTTATGTCTTGCGAGCAAAATACTCCAACATAAATGAAAAACAAGAAAAAAAGGCCAAATCGCAAGAGGACGGAGTAGATATGAAAATGAATTATGATTGAATTATACGATTAAACACTTATCTTAAAAAGGACATATGCCAGAAATAAAAAGGGGAATACGATTCAGGTTCATGCGCATTATAGAGACCATGTGTCCAATCAAATGTACTGCCACTATATAATAATTTATAAATGTATAGTCAGACCCCATAACTTTTTCTGTGCGAGAACGAACAAAAAAGCTTGTATTATTTTTTTCCTTTTAGTGTCAGTGCAATGGTGCCAAGCAGTTTTCAACTCAGAAAGTGAGAGGAAAGTTGAATATCTTTTGCCATATATCGACCCAATTGGACCAAGAATGGAATTTTCCCTATCCCCTAAAACGTGATGACCAATCGAACACGAATTTTTTAAAGTGGTTGTCGTTGGTCCCCTATTGCCGAACCACATCAAAGTTTGTCCTACCATTATCTCGTCATCCTCGTCGAAGAGAACAACGGTACCAGTGTTGGATCTGTTGATTAATTAGGCGATGGTTCTCTGTTCTTTAAAGTAGCACACAATCAATAAACCCTAATCCAACATGAAATTGAAGAAGAAAATATGTTGTTCTTTACTATTCTCACAAGTCTATATTACACGTATACAAGAAATATTAATACTAGATAGGCCGAAGTTACAATTTGGTTATCTATCTTCTAACAGTAGTCACTAATCATTCATAAGTTGGTTAAATTGTTCATGCCGGCTAGCATATTATATTTTTGGAACTAGAACTCATAAACGCTTATTAAACTAATATTCTCTTTAACCAACGCGATGTTTTTTCAGTGGTGTTAGGAACTGCACTTGGTAGGGCGAACCAAAGTTCGATCCCCCGCAACAACGTTGGGAAAGGAATAAAACTTTAAGCTCAAGACCCTCCTCGAACTGGATTAGTCACCCCACCGGGTCGGATACCAGGGTATTCACCAAAAAACTAATATTCTCTTTATGTTGATTTACGTGGCCATCGGTTAATTTTAATCCATTTGCTAACTGAGGACTGACTATATTTAGGATATATAAAATTACTGAAAATGAAAATAATGATATTTTACCAAGGGTAGAAAAGTAATTTTGGGTGAGAAGATTCCAATCCCAAAGAAATCTTCCCACGCATGCCCACCCTAGATTCTCTTCTCAACGCCTTTCTTCCCCTTTCTCATTCACTAAATTTCCTTTCAATACCTTTTACACTTCCAATATTTTTTTGGTCATTTATTCTGGTGGGACAAGAGAGCATGCCTCTTTGGCGATTGAGGGGCCAAAATTATATTTTGTGTGAGAGCGACCGTACGTTGCCTAATTTTAGCGTCCTACTTTTCTTCCATCTACAAGGGTTGGTTGTATTTCAATTAGAGTTTTTGGTTAATAACATGTTATGTTAAAGAAAGATATACATGATCATATCAAATAAAGAAATACTTAAGTAATTCGATCGCACTATATATTAATAAAGTGTACGTTCTTTTCTAATAAATATTTTTAGAAAATTCCAAAATTAAGCATATATAACCTGACGTAATTTTATGATAAGTGATATTCTTAGAAAATTCTCAAGATAGGACGCGTATAAGTAAAAAACATATTCAAAAAACTTTTTTGATTTGTGTAAAGAATCAGTCGAATCATGAGGTATTATAAATGATATCAGAAGAAAGCATCAACTACTATGGTGTAGTATAAGGATGAACCAAGAATCTGATGGACTTGTGATGTCTGAGGCCTACAGTGATGAACAAAATATAAACGTGTCTCGCGACATTGTGCATTCAAGTATGGACTAATATAAAATTGTCGGTTATTATAAATTAAGGAACTCAAATAATTAAATTGTATTTTTCATATGTGCACATTCTTTTTCCGCAAACATTTCTAAAAAAGTCTAAAATTAATTTTTCTTGGCCTAAGTAATTTCATGATAATGACATCCTAGTATGTGCAAAGTGCGTGTAATTAAAAAAAGTATATTTTAAAAGACCCGCACATAAAGAAATTATATTTTGAGTCCGACCTCCTAAAAATATAATTTTGTTTAAATATGTTGGTTATTATATTTTTTGTACACTTATCTAACTGAACAAATAATTTTGCAAATAAGGTACGAGCAAAAAGTTCCAGTGTATAGGAGGAGGGGTGGGGTGTAGGTTATAAAGCCTATGAGAGTGGAGGTGTACTGGCAGGTAGCATCCATCCATCCAGACCAGATTGGATCCGGTGCTGAGGGAGTTTTCCCTCAGTATATACTGAGGGAAATATAGGCCATTGGATCAGAATAGTTTTCTAAATATTCTGATCCAATGGCCTACATTAATAAGGGTATTTTAGACTTTTTGACAAAATTACTGTTCATCCACTAATAAAATTACTGTTCATCCACTAATAAAATCACTGTACACTTTCAAATAAAATTACTGTTCATTTCGTTTGGATCCGAAACAAACCACCAATACAGCCAAGATAACCAGCAATGCAGCCAACGAAACCATTAATACAACCAAACAAACCAGTAATGCAACCAATAAAACCATTAATACAATTAACGAAACCAGTAATACAACTAAGCAAACCACTAATGCAACCAAGCAAACCAGCAATGCAACCAAGCAAACCAGCAATGCAACCAAATAAACCAGTAATACAACTAAATAAACCAGTAATATAACAAAATAAACCAGCAACATAACTAAGCAAACCAGTAATGAAAAGAAGCAAACCAGCAATACAACCAAATAAACCAGTAATACAACAAAAAAAACCAGCAATGCAACCAACGAAACCATCAATACAACCAAACAAACCAGTAATGTAACTAAGCAAACCAGTAATGCAACCAATAAAACCAGTAATATAACCAACGAAACCAGTAATACAACTAAATAAACCAGTAATATAACAAAATAAACCAGCAATATAACTAAGCAAACCGGTAATGAAAAGAAGCAAACCAGCAA
>SOPF01026863.1:129152-143275 GCA_012979155.1 Hypericum perforatum
CTAAGCAAACCACTAATGCAACCAATAAAACCAGTAATATAACCAACGAAACCAGTAATACAACTAAATAAACTAGTAATATAACAAAATAAACTAGCAACATAACCAAGCAAACCAGTAATGAAAAGAAGCAAACCAGCAATACAACCAAATAAACCATTAATGCAACCAATAAAACCAGTAATACAACCAACGAAACCAGTAATATAACTAAGCAAACCAGTAATGCAACCAAGCAAACCAGCAATGATCCGAAATAAACCAGCAATGCAGCCAAGAAAACCAACAATGTAGCCAACGAAACCATTAATACAACCAAATAAACCAATAATCGTTGGTTGTATTACTGGTTTATTTGGTTGCATTACTGGTTTGCTTAGTTATATTAGTGGTTTGTTTGGTTGTATTAATGGTTTCGTTTGCTGCATCGTTGGTTTTCTTGGCTGCATTGCTGGTTTGTTTCGAATAGTTAGTGGATGAATAGTAGTTGATGAATAGTTAGTGGATGAATAGTTAGTGGATGAATAGTTAGTGGATGAATAGTTAGATAAGTGATTTTACAATATTAACCTCCTCAGTATATACTGAGGATTCCCTTCCTCAGCACCGTTCCTTAACCCCATCCAGACGAGGCAACTTCGCTCTGTTTTAGTATGCAATAGAAAAAGCAGCTGATAGTGAGATGGGTCCTCGATTGTAAAAGTAAAGACCACCAAAAAGAGAAGGCATCAAACCAATAATAATAATAATAATAATTTACTGGCGTTATATATTTTTACTCTTGTTTTTCCTTTTTTTAGCTTTGTCAAATGTTAGTTAATTCCTAATTATGCTAATAATTTTCATAGTAATTTTTTAAAAAGGAATTTCTGAACTTTTAGACAAATCATGTACTGACAAATATTGTCCTTTGTATTTCCTCGCTGGAGGTGAATGGTAAGTTTTGGCCGTGTAAGGAAATCAAGGTTGTGGTAAATGGTAATGAATGAGATGTGGGAGACAGTGAGAGTGTGTGAAGATTTCGATTTGTGTGGTGGTGGGTGTACAGGTGATTTCTTCCATGTCACTTTCAACCTTTTAGCAATTTGTAACTCTGAAAAGACATCTCCTCTCATGTTAAATAGTAAAAAGTCAGTTCCACATATGCCCGAGCCATACATATAGTTCGAATACAATCGCGTAACAGACGATAATACGATAATGGAGAATTAAATATTGTCATTTTTTTGAATAATATCTATATTATATTTTTCATATTTTGAAATCGAAAGCTTAAGGAATAATTTAGGTCATCATTTCTCCCTATCGTTTTTATAACGTTATCATCAACTATCGCTATTGATCCCACTTTAACCCGGAACCAAAGTGGACAAAGCATCTTCTCACTCTTACCTTTGGTTCACAAACACCGGAAAAAAAAAATAAAGAACAAAGAGTGGAAGATTGTGATGTAAAGAAAGTAAGAATTTGACTACTCGTTACGTAGAGTAACCGATAAGAAACTGTGAATCGTATTAAGTAAGGTATTTATTTTTATGTTAAACTTTTCGTACCAAATTTTTTTAATCCAGTTATTATTATGAAATTGTTTTGGATGCATAATAAATAGTTATTTTAAATTGACTAAAATTATAAAAATTTAAATTCTCAATATTCAATCATATTTGAATTCTATATTTTTTTTTGCCTGAATTAAAATTTAAATTAGCCAAAAGTATGAATGTAAGTCGCGTGGTTAAGATGGAACTTATACTAAATTACAGTAACAACACTACCCAAAAGTTTTCCGCCACTGACCCGGGGTGAGTAGGGTGAAAAATTCTCATTTCTATGAACCATATTGAATCCAAATCATTTTTTTAACAATTCATGATTACTTGGTAATTACAATACAAATTTGGTTAATTCGAAAACTTCGAATTTGTAGATTCTGATTCATCCAGGAACTAATTTAATGTTCAAATTGAAACAAATTTTTTTCAATAAAAATCGAAACGAACCCTATTCAATTCAGGACAATACTATATACTAACTTGACCCTACCTCATCTAGAGCTTCTTCATTCTATTCCATCTCCCTCCACCATCTCCTCTTTCAATCTCCCCTTCTATAAGTATTTAATTACTCCCAAACAACCCCTTCTCTCTTTCATTAAATAAAGAAGCCCAAAAGAGAAACACCAGACTTTTTCTTACAAGACAAATCTATATCTTATTACAAAAACCATTAATTAACTAAATATAAAAGAACATACGACCCCCGCGCACGTGTGGCCCCCTTTCGTTAAAAAAGACAGGCGCCGGCGATGCCTACGCCGGTGACGACGGCCAGGCAATGTCTGACTGCGGAGGCTGCCCACGCGCTAGACGAAGCCGTGAGCGTCGCGAAGCGACGCGCCCACGGCCAGACGACGTCGCTCCACGCCGTCTCGGCCCTTTTGTCTCTCCCGTCCCCGCTCCGCGACGCGTGCTCACGCGCCCGCGGCGTGTCCTCCTCGTACCCGGTCCGCCTCCAGTTCAAGGCACTGGAGCTCTGCCTTGGAGTGTCTTTGGACCGGGTCCCCTCGTCGGGTCAACCCGGGTCCGACCCACCCGTGTCGAACTCCCTCATGGCCGCCATCAAACGGTCCCAGGCTAACCAGAGGCGGCAGCCGGAGAGCTTTCACGTGTACCAGCAGCAGATGAGCCAGCTGTCCTCTTCCGGTGGGTTCCCCTCGGCCATGTCCTGTGTTAAAGTGGAGCTCCGGAACTTGATCCTTTCGATACTCGACGACCCGGTTGTTAGCCGGGTCTTCAGCGAAGCGGGCTTCCGGAGCCCCGAGATAAAGCTCGCCATCCTCCGGCCGCCCCCCCAGATTTTCCGACACCCGCCCCCCATGTTCCTCTGCCACCTGGAGCCGGGTTTGGGTCCGGACAACAGCTGGAGGAGGATAGGGGAGGTGTTTGGGAGGGAGAAAGGGAGGAATCCGGTGTTGGTGGGTGCATGCGCCTTCGGTGTGCTCGAGGGGTTGGTCGAGTTGGTGGAGAAGAGGAAAGGCCAGGGCTTTTCGCCTTTCGAACTGTCCGGGATGAAGGTTATCGAGTTGGGGCGGATCCTCGGCCGGAGAGGCGAAAAGGGTTGCTTGAATTCCAAGTTTCAGGAACTGAGTAGGCTAGTTAATGAAGAAAGTTTGAGTCTTGGAGTGGTTTTGAACTTGGGGGACTTGAAGTTGCTTGTTGATGATGAGGAGAGGGACACAAAGGAGGAGTCTTTGGGGTATTTAGTTGGGGAAATGGGCAAGTTACTGAGGCTACAAGAAAGGAAAAGAGTGTGGTTTATTGGGTTCTTGGAGAGGTACGATATTTACAGGAGATTGGTTTCCAAGTTCCCTTCTATTGAGAAAGATTGGGATTTGCAGCTACTGCCTATTTCTTCTTTTAGGACTGCTCCAACGTCGGAGTCCTACCCCAGATCCAGGTATAATTTGCTTTTACAAAGTTTTTTTAATTGTTGACCTTGTACTTTGTGGGATTATTTAATGGGTAGATCCAAAGTTTTGGTTTTGTACTTGTTTGCCAGTGATTATTAAATTGGTTTCAGGTTGTTTCCACTTGTTCTAGTTTAAGATAAGTTTTGATATCTAATTGCCGTGGTCTAAATATAAACTGATGAGGGGAGAGAACCTACCATCACCTAGAAAGTTATCTTTGATCCTGAACTCGAATTCGACTTAACTTATTCTCTGCATTCCGTTCATGTACATGTATGGAAAGGCTCTATTTTCTCGTCACAGTTCTATATCTTTTGAATCTGCAGCTTGATGGAGTCCTTTGTACCATTTGGGGGATTCTTTTCTACGCCTTCCGACTTTTATCGACCATTGAGTACCTCCTATCAACAACCATCCCGCCGCAGCGTTTGCAACGAAAAGTCCGAGCAAGAAATGGATGCTCTTTCTAAGGAAGGCTTGACCACCTCCGGATCAGTAGCAGATCAATACCAATCCTGCCTTCCTCCTTGGCTGCAGATGGATAAACTTGGCACCAACCTCAAAGTGGTGGATGGAAAGGTGCTTACTGCTTTTGAAACATGTGTTACCTTGTTCGAAAATTTCCGGTTTGCTTCTACAGAAGTTCCACTCACTTCTTCTCGAATTAAATACAACGTTTGGTCTTAATTAAGCTATTTTTTTCAAAAAGGTGTTTGTAGTAGTGCATTCCCAACATAATTTTTGTCAGTCAACAGAGTTTGTAGAACTGCCTTCCCTTAAAGGGTGTAATATCATGGTAAGAAAAGCTGTAGTTTATTTCTTAAACAGAAGAGGCAGGTTCGAACTTATCCTGTTATAACTTAATCATCGCAGCTTGGTGATGTGATGAAAGTATATTTTCATTAATCATGTAAAAAATGGTCTGTCTCTTCAGTGCAGGCCAGAGATAATGGAGTGTTATTGAGTGCTAAATTTGGAGAAGTGCAGAAGAAATGGGATGACACATATCGCCTCCATCATACTGGACCAACTGCCTCGAACTGTTGTCCTCCTCCCTTTCCAACAGTTGTGGGCTTTCAGATGGTTGGTCACAAAAAACCCGAAACCGGACTTGGCGTCTCCAGCAGCTCCAACGTGCCATCAGCTGCAAGCAGATGGGCTAACTGCGAACTACCAGTTCCTACTGATTCACTTCCGATTTCCAAGATGCCATTCGAGGTTAGAGCCGATAATATTCTATTAAAACAACAGGAAACATCATCTAAGAAGGAAGACACCGGCTCATGCGACCTTAGATCTGCCAGTATGATTTCAACTTTTAGCAAGGGAAATGCTAATCAGGCATCTTTTTCTCAGACCACTTCCATGATTACTGATTTGGGTCTGAAAATGAATAGTCATGGATCACCTGACCTTGATCACGTTAGTAGAAGCGTGTCCGATCATCTGGCCCAGTCATCATCATCCTCTTCCCCCGATGTAGATAGGCAATTTGATCCCGATGAATACAAGAGGTTATTCAAGGATCTGATGGAAAGAGTTGGATGGCAAAACGAGGCTGTACATGACATTTGCCAAATCATACCTCGCTACTGGATCAAGAACGAAAAACACGAGGCAGGAAGGCTGAGAAAGGGTATATGGTTCCATTTTCTTGGACCCGATTGGTGTGCCAAAAGAAGAGTAGCTGCAGCTCTGGCTGAAAGATATGGAAATGAGGAAAACATACTATTTACTGATGTTGGTCCCCAAGATTGTAGGATGAGTTTACCCTTTCCTTTCAACAGCCTTGAGATGAGTAGCTATGATGTGGCATCAAGAGGGAAGACTCTGGTTGACCATATTGCCACCGAGTTGCGGAAGAAGCCCTCACTCCTCGTTTTCCTCGAAAATGTGGACAAAGCTGATGTGATAACCCAAAACATCTTGTCCCGCGCTGTTCGTTCGGGAAAGTTCTCTGATTCGCACGGAAGAGAAGTTAGTGTTGGCAATGCAGTATTCATGACCACCTCAACATTTTCAGCTGACGAAATTCTGTCGTCAAGAAAAGAACCCTCACGTTACTTGGAGGATAGGGTACTGAGGGCAAAGGGCTGGCCGTTACAGATAATAGTCGGACCGGCTGTTGGCAATTCGAGTGCAATCTTCCTGAACAAAAGGGTCAAACGGGTGCCTGAAACAGTCAACCGGGTCCACACATCAGCACATAGGAATCTGGACCTGAACCTTGATCCGGTTGAAGATTATTCTACAGAAGCCAGTGAAGATGGAAGCTGTGATAGCGATTCCATATCCGACAGCTCGAGGAATTGGTTGCATGAATATCTCGAGCTAGTGGATGGAACAATCTCTTTCAAGCCTTTCGATTTCGATGCACTCGCCGCACGACTATCAGACATGATCAATGAGGCCTTCATCAAGATTGCAGGACCCGAACCTTCATTCGTAGTCGACCCGAAAGTGATGGAGCAGCTTCTCGCGGCTGCATATCTATCGGAGACAAGGCGCTCGGTGGAGGATTGGATCGGACGAGTCCTGAGTTGGGGCTTTGTGCAAGCCGCAAAAAGGTACAATCTTGGCTCCCATTCTGTCGTAAGACTTGTCGCCTGTGAAGATCGTTGCGCCGAAGAGACTGCCCTTACGGTATACCTCCCCAAAAAGATTATCCTGAACTAATGATGCCTGCCATGAAGGACCGCATCTCTTGTAGTTAGAATGTACAATGTTAAGAGTATAGTACTCCGTAGTCTTCTAGGCCTTTTGTTGCCATAATTTTGGTGGGGTTGTGCAGGGTTAGACGTGTAGTCTTGTAGGATATATTTTCTGCGTTATTTATGCTACACCACTGCTACCGACTAATATAGGTTCGAGTCGGATGCCGTCGTGTAGGATATATATGGCTAGCTAGTAAGCTATATCTGTGAAATAACTTAAAGCGTCCTACTAATAAGTAGCTTGTAGTTAAAGGTGGTTTATTTGTGTCCAAGTGAGCCTATTTGCATTAGATGATGATGTAAATGCTATCTTGTTAGTTGTGTTTATTTTTGGGTTTAAACTTTAAACTGCTTGATAATTGACCAATCCAGATTAGTATTGTATAGTTGGATATATTTTCTTCATTAATTACTCTATTTACTCTCACGCAGCGTCTATCTTCCCCGACCACACGCAAAATTGTCAATAACCAGGTCGAAGATTATAAGATAACTTTGACAATTTTTCATTAACTGTGATAAAGTCGAGAGAAGTGTTGGGTTTTACTTGTGAATTTTTCTTTCAATGAATTTTTTTTTTCATTTACAAAACCATAATCTAAAATATATCAAGATTGTTGGAAAAAAAATTCTAATACATTATGAATCCAAACACAAGTTGAGAGTCTGAAATAAAATTATTGTGAATTAGTTGTATGCTATTCATTGGAACAGCCGGTTTTGGAACCTCATATTGAAAAAGCCGCTTACATCCAAGTTTTCAATTAGAGACAAACCAAACTTCAACTCTCATGGTACTAGACTTTTTTACTTCAATAAATTTATGCAAAAAAAAGCAAATAAAAACACATAGTGTGTGTAACTCATCGGTGACTTCTAACAAAATGTAACTCATTGGTACAGTAATAATTTACGAAAAAGTTTTAAACTTTAAGTTATCGAGATTAGGGGTGAGCATTTGGATTATCCGAATCCGAATTATCCGATTATAGGATAATTCACACAAATCTATAATAAACAAACATAATAGTGCTTTGTAAAATAAAATAATAAAATTCAAACATTCATGATATCTCAAACTAACAACCGTGAAAACCAAAACTTTCATAAACATAAAATAAAATTCATACTAAAAACTCATGAAGTCGTGACCTTTTAGTAAAAGTAATAGGCTTTTTAATTTATTTTCTAATTACTAAAGAATTGGCCCAAACCCAATAGAAACACACAAATTTAATCCTATAATTTATTATATATGTTTTAGATATTTTGGATAATCCAACTTATTTTTTTTAATCCGTATCCAAATCTAAATCCAAAATAATGTTTTTGGATTATCTAAATCCAAATTCGAACATAGAATTATCCGAGTCCGAATCTGGAAAAAAATTTGGATATCCAATTTGAATTATGGATAATGGATTTTTTGCTCACCCCTAACCCACATATAATCAAATAACTTTGATCGTTTATTTCTTTTTTCTGAGAACTGATTGGTTATGTTGTTATGTTCAAAGTACCTGATGTGATTTAGGTCCAATATCTTTGGTCCGGCCCATTAAGCAAGTGGTTCTCAAAAAAGACAACCAAAAAAATAAAACTCTTTATCTATTGTCCTTTTTCTTGTCCCACTTAACAAGCATCGAAACTTCCCTTTTCCTCGTATCTCAACACAAACACTTCCTAACCCTTCAAAACCTCCTCTCAGATCCGAACCGCTGACTTCCAACTTCAGAAAGATACGCTACACTCGCAATAAAATAAATAAATAAATAAGACTCCGTTAGTTTCTTATTTCAGTTTATTTAAGTTATTTATTTTTAGAATAGATTTGTAAATGAGAAAATGGCTTCGATCTCTTCAAGTCCACGCTCCGTAGAGGAGATCTTCAAAGACTACTCCGCCCGCCGCTCCGCTCTTGTTCGCGCTCTCACCTCAGGTTTTATTGATTAATTAAAATTCTTCTTTTGGTATTTAATTTCACTAATTTCTAACGCTTTTTTTTTGACTTTTTTCTTCTCTCCTGGTTGTGGGTTTTGAGTGTTTGTTTGAACAATAATTTTGTTTTTGATATCCAGATGTTGACGAGTTCTACTCTCAATGCGACCCAGGTCAGCCTTTTTCAATTTCGTTTATTTAATTTATTTATATGATAATTTGTAAAAATTGGAAATTGGGAAAGTTACGAATTTATGAGTTGGAAGTGTGAAATTGGATGAACAATTAAGAGAGGGTGGTTATGGTTTAGGTTTCGAGCTGGTTTTGAGTTCGCTCTCATTATGAGTTTGATTTTGCAGAAAAGGAGAATCTTTGTTTGTATGGACACCCTAACGAGTCGTGGGAGGTCACACTGCCGGCCGAGGAAGTGCCACCCGAGCTCCCTGAGCCGGCGTTGGGCATCAATTTCGCAAGAGATGGCATGCAGCGAAAAGATTGGCTCTCATTGGTTGCTGTACATAGCGACTGCTGGTTGCTTTCTGTTTCTTTTTACTTTGGAGCTCGGCTTAATCGTAACGAAAGGTAATTTACTCTCTTTTGTATTTTTTGAGGATGCATTGATTTTTCTGTTATTGGCTAGAGTCAGAATGATAATTGAACTTAAATAAAGTTTGTTAAACACCTTCTATGCATTAAAGGGACTTGCTTTGCTGTTGCGTTTATATGTGAAAGTTTGTTATCTCTTCTGTCAATAATGCAATTTGAATTGTGGCATTGTGCTAATGAAAATTTTGCTATTAAGAACTGGACTTGTGTGTAACCCTTATTGATTACGCATGATTTTTCGGTGTTTGTGATATAGACATCATCTTGTTTTTGAATTCTCAGACTCTCTGTTTTACTTTTCCCCGTGAGAGGACTGATATCTTACTTCTGCGAGTTGAGCTTCCGCTTGTGATACATAATAAGTATTGAATAATGAAACCAGTAGCACTGAAACAGAGACGAGAATTATGGGATGATATGATAGTAGCTGAGCCCTGGGTAGGAGATCTGTATTGACCTGTGGATCACGAACTTTAGTACCAGAAACATCCTCAACGAGGTTGCCTACGAATTTTTCCACCATCTGTTGTACCCTGCACTAGCTTGGAGTGCTTCTGTACAGCATTTGCATTTTACTTACAGTTATTATTGTCCTATCCTGGAAGTTGCATAAACTTGAATTACAATTTTTGTTATCACGTCTTATTGTGCGGAGAAGTTTGTGGGTTTCTTCTCTCAGGGTTGGCGATAGTAATTTGAAAGATATTTGCTTCCGCAAGGTCACTATCTCCCCTTCAATCGGACAAAATTTTAACAGTTCTTCCTATTAGAGAGTTTGCTGAGCAAAGATTTAGTGTCAACAAAATCGGCAATCATACATATATACTTTTGTTAGGAAGTTTTTGATGCAATTGTTTTTGTGCACGCTATTTTACTGTAGCACAAACCTATATGTTGTAACTTGCAAGAGTCCCTTATATACATGTTAGAATCTCCATATCCAACCCAAAACCTTAAAGTAGTGAGTAGTGGATCCTCCCACCTTATAAACCAACCCATCCTATTCCTACTTGCAATTTCCGATGTGGGACACTCTCCAACAGGAACTCCTTGGTTGAAGTCTATATGACATCTGCCTTTGGTTTGGGATGGTTGCATTTCACTGCTTGGCATGTTTAGTTGTACAGCCTCCTCTGGAATTTTGCCAAATGCCGGAGTAGATGCTAAATATGCTCTAGCTTTTGGATTTGTACGTTGTATCCGTATTGGAATTTTATATACCTCTGCCTGCTAGTAGTAGTTTCACCTAGAGCAATTTTTTTTCCTCTCTAGAGCATGGATCTTTCATGTAACCGGTAACTGTTGTAAAATTTTGGCCAACTATTGAGAATTGCAAGAATAAAAGTTATATGGCCTTGACAGTTTGCTTTTCAGAAGGGTGATATGAGTTCGTGAAATTATTGTTTATTTTTTGCATTCCAAAAGATTTTCAATTTCTGCACAACGATGTGATTGCATCACGAGTACATGGGATGATATTTTGAAAGTAGTAATTCATATTCAATGGTATGATGGTTGATACCCGCGGTGCTGGGAGCTTATGCTCTTCTCCTATTCGCAGGAAGCGTCTATTCAGCATGATTAATGACTTGCCGACCCTCTTTGAAATTGTAACTGGGAGGAAAGCAATTAAGGACAAACCCAGTGTGGATAGTGGCAGCAAGTCCAGAAATAGCACAAAGGTCAGGATTTGCTTTGTTCTTCATGATGGACTTTACTCACCAATTATCGATTGGTATTTCCAGCAGACTTAATTTTGTTTTGGTATACATATTTCTGTTGCAGAGATCAATTGATGGGCAAGCAAGAAGCAATCAAAAGTTAACTGATGAAAGTTTCGTCGAGGAGGAAGATGAGCACGGTGACACCCTTTGTGGTAGCTGTGGAGGGAACTACAATGCCGACGAGTTTTGGATTGGTTGCGACGTCTGTGAGAGGTGGTACCACGGAAAATGCGTGAAGATAACACCGGCCAAGGCGGAGAGTATCAAGCAGTACAAGTGCCCTAGTTGTGCAACTGGCTCGAAGAAGGGAAGGCAGTGACCACCAACCAGGCAGGAACGTTGACCTCGGTGTCATGACATTGGCCAATGTTGTTGTAAGGACTTTAAAAATCATTTCTTATCATCTCTGATTTCTTTGCGTGGTTCAATAGCGTCTAATGAGTAACAATGTCCAGTTAGTGTGTTGGAACTTTGAGGTCTCCGAGCCTGGAACACTTATTGTTAGATTTTGTAATGTTTTGTAGTAAAATGCGAAAACTCGAGAAGTTTGTTTGTCTTGGATTGCCTAAAGCTCTCAGTTGTACGGAGTAACTTGGAACCTTGGGTGAACATTTGGTTTGAACCGGATTCAAGATCTAGAACCAACAAGAGGAGAAATGGTAAATCGATCTGGATGGAGGATTTGGATCATAACTGGACTGACATTCCTGGTACGAATCAGTTCTGAACTGAACTAATGAACGAGGAATCAAGACCATTCACACCGGTTAACTCGTATTTGTTTTTTCCTCTTGTTCATAGTAGCTTTTTTTTTTAAATATAGTTATTGTATTATATTCGAATATTATTTCGAATGAATTTAAAAACGCTAAATCAATTCGTAACTAACCAAAATTATATTACATTATTACTTGAAAATTATATTAAAATAAAATAAGAATACATCAACTATCACATTAGTTGAAAAAAATTAAAATAAAATATGAGTACATTAATTAATGATGTGCATGATTACGACTTTTGGCCACATAAATTTTTTAATTCAATCTAAACCATATAAATTGGATAACTGTATACAAATCACTTAAAATTACTGAAAACATAAAATAATTTGTTCGGACAGAATGGTAAAAAAACAAAAGAAGAATTTTTTAAAAAATTTAAAAAGTATTATTGCAAAAGTACCTTTAAAAAAAAAATAGATGCGCCAATAGAGAACCCCTATCACCTGACTAACAGAATCACTACGCGTGTCAGTGGAGAAGCAGATTTTCCGCCGACAGGAGTCTGCCACGTCAACGAGGAGGATCGCATGATCCTCCCGTGGATGGTCTAAGAAAATGTGTTTGAAATTAAGTGAAAGGAACAATCCAAAAATAGAAAAGTACTAAAATCGTTTTAATGAAATTCTCAAAATTATAATTTCACTTTTTTTTTTTTGGAACTGATGGGTTTAGGGAGAGGCAACCATCTGGAAGTCTACCTAAAACATGAAAATCTCGTGATAGTGTGAATGCAAAGTTCGCAAGTCACCCCGCTAGCTTATTTCACTCCCTAAGTTCATCTTAAACACGAAAACCTCGTGATACTTAATTAGTTCCGAGTCCAAGCCAATAATCCATTTTCATATTCTTAAACCGGAGTTGGAAGCCTTTTTAATGAAAGACTCGACTAGATTAGACCTTGATGGAAGCTATTAATCTATTATTAATATGATTCGCTGATTTAGTAGAATGTATAGTTCTTTGACGGAGGCCCAAATTACCCGAAACACAAAAAATGCAAATTGCTTGAAGACAAATTCGTAGCAACTCTATTAAGGGCTCTTTCTCTAAATATTTTGATATTTAGAGAAAATAATTTCTCTTGACCCTCTTCCATAACCAACAAAATATTGATTTTTCTAGAGGAGGCAAAATATCGGATTAGCTACCAAGTTTATTTCTCTTTGTTGCTATTGCATCAGATATTAATCTGGGTATAACCTAAATTCCATAAAAATTTCACCACCCGATAAAAAAATAATCATTAAATAAGAAACTGTTTGCTCAAACATAAACCTAATTATCCAAAAGAAAATCAATTATAAACAGTACACGTACTTGTAGCAAAGTTATCGTGATCAAACTGTAATTGATCACATTATAAAATAGCAAATAGATAGAACTCTATAATCATTCTCAAACACAATTATTCTTCTTCTCTCCTCTATCCCTTTAGAATTCTCCTTCCTTATAATTCTTCTCATCATTTCCCCAAATTCTAGCAATCTTGAACCGTAATTCAATTGGGCATGAACCTACCCGCGACCAGCTAAGGAGCCAAAAATCATAGTTTGTTTATATTAATAAACGATAGCTCAGAGGTGTGCATCAGTTGAATAGTAGGTTCGGGGATCAACTCTTAGGTTGCATCTTCAGAGGTGTGCACAGAAAATATATTCTTAGACTACCCGTGTTCATGGGGTGATGTGGGCTTTACTTGGGTTGATTTTGGGTTCAAGTTAATGTTTTTTTTTGGAACTAAATTGTATTTCTCTAAAAAAATGATTTTGTTTACATAAAAAAATATAACCACAAATATCCGGATATCAAATCAAAACAACGATAACTGCTATCTAATACACATCCCAAAATATCCTCCACAGCTGATTGTGTGTGTGAATCCACAAGAGTTTTTGATTGTGAGTTGATTTTAATGGTCGCCAAAAAGATGATGGAAGTTGGTGGTCGTCCAAACGATGACCATATGTTTTGTTGAACGGACAAGAGTTTAATTAACAGTGCTTTAAAATAAAAATAAAGAAAAAATGGTTTAAAAAATAATGACGTGGAGGGCCTTAGATTGTGATGTGCTAGTGTATTGTACTGAAGCGGAATTTTTGTAAAAAATAAAATAAAACAAAATAAAATCACACGGCCAGACAACCAACCCTAAAACACATTATTGTCTTTCCGAACTTTCTTCGAAATTCTAACTAAGCAAGTTTCAACTACATAGGGTTCTGAATATTGTTGTCTCTCCGCCGCCCCCTTCCCTATTTCTTATCTTCCTTCCCCAGCCTCTGACAAAAAAAAAAAAATAAAAAAAACAATAATTCTCATCTTCCTCATCCTTTGTTGCCCACCCGTTATCTCCATTTCTCCTTTCCTTCACCATTACCTATGGAGCTGGAAGGATCTATACAGATGGGTTTTGTTTTGTTTTTTAAAGATTGGGTCTTTAAATCTACAGACAGACAGGAGATTGGGAGATCTGAGCAGATGTTGTAATATCCTTGATCCCTCTCTGGAGTTTTGGTGGATCTATGATCCTTGATTTCTCTCTATGGAATTGGGTATAATCCTTAACACCCTATTCGATACAAACTCACCGCCATATCCACTCGTTTGCTTTCCGGATTACACATCTTGTCGTCAAGGTAACTTAATCTGTTTCCCCTCCCCCATCGTTGTCCTAGTTCCTTTAGATGTTATTTTTAGCTATTGTAATCAATTGGGTACTTCTCTTTTATGGGTATTGAGATTGGTTTAATCCTGGACGTGGGGGCTAAGTTGGTATTGAAAAGTTTTAATCTTGGGAGTTAATGGTTGTTTGTTGGATGAAATTAGCCGGTTTAATTAAGGTTCCTAGCTTTTGGATTGGGTAATGAGATGGTGTTTATGTCGAATT
>SOPF01026864.1:5553-16588 GCA_012979155.1 Hypericum perforatum
CGCAATGAACATTTCTCCTATCATTACGAAAAAGACAAACTTCAGCTACTCAAAGGGCAAACAAAAACAACAAGAAGATGGCGTTGAGGAGATCTAGTGTGACTTCATTGGAGGATGTGGGCCGGAGAAACGCAATGAACATTTCTCCTATCATTACGAAAAAGACAAACTTCAGCTGCTCAAAGGGCAAACAAAAACAACAAGAAGATGGTGTTGAGGAGATCTAGTGTGACTTCATTTACAACAGCATCGTAATGCCGATCAAGTTTGGAGATGGTGCCATGCTTTTCCTCCTCTTCAATGATATAACTTTCATCCAGATGATAAAAAGCATTGGTTATGCAGATGCACTCGTGACACTGACGTCTTCCTGGTCCTTCCTCAGCACGGACAACAAGTTAGGTATAGCTGCAAGCTCAGACATCCTGATGCAAGCAAGAGAAAACTTTGAAAATAGATACATAATGGGCAAAACCAATTCCGTGTCACTTTTCAGCTTGTGGAGCAATAGATACACCAAACTTGACGACCTTTTGCTTATTTTTTAGGTTATCCACAACTCTTCATGGCAAAACAGACTGCTTTTAACAACTGATAGTCTTCTTCTTTTTGCATTCTACCAAGAACACCACAAGATCCCACGATATCCTTGTAAGAGAGAATCTTACACAGTCGATAAAAAGAGCAAACATCATACTTCTTCGTCTCGACCCAATTGGTGTGGATTGAGAGGAGGTTACAGTGGAGTCTTCTGTTAAAACTTTTAGAGTCGCATCGTTTTCATTAATAGTGATCAGATAAACTATATCGATCAGATCTTACCAAAATTAAACTAGATTAACTTTTCGTGCATTAACTCGTGATTGCGAAAGATGGAAGATATTGTCATCTTTTATCTTTGCCAACCACAAGTTTATGCACAAAAAGTTGCTCCTAAATGATTTTGGTAAGAATTTGATCGGTATAGTTTATGTGATCACTTGTAACGAAACGACGCAACTCTGAAAGCTTTGACAAAAGATACCATAACCTCTCTCTTTTGTTCAGAGGCTCTACTCTGATTGTTTCGAGAAGAAGAAATATGATGTCTGCTCTTTTCATCGTCTGTGTAAGATTCTCCCTCTTACAAGTATGTCGTGGAATCTTGCTGTGCACTTGAGAGAATCTTTAAATAACAAGACTACGAGTTGTTCAAAGCAACCTATTTTGCCATGGAGATAGTGTGCACTAATAACCATGCAAATTTGATGGGATAGTTCCGTTGTTCCACAGACTGAAAAGTGACACGGAATCAGTTCTACCGTTCTGTATCTATTTCTAAAAATTTTTCTTGCTCGCAACAGTATGTGTGACCTGAGAGCTGTGCCTTGACTTGTTGTCCATTCTGTATCTATTTCTTAGTGCACGATTGGACCAAACCTCTACTTTCCCGTTCGTATGTCTGCGTCGCACAAAATCCTAAATTCTTACTACGCCAGTGCAAAGGATTACAGGATCCCTAATGAGAAGGTTTCTGTCTTTTATTCTGTGAAAAAAGCTTTTATCAACTATGGTCAAATTTACAAAATAAATCAATTAGCACTCACTTTTAACAAATCGACTTACCACTACTCGCCGTCCTTCTCTCGGGAATTAGGTTTTAGACTTTTATGGACATAAGCCATCCTTATTACATAATTAATATGAGTAGGTTAAATTATTTAAACCCTGCAATTTATTATGTAGCCCACGCCTGCAATTTAACAAAAGAGACACAAAGCCCACTATAATACCAAACGCATCAGGCCCAGGCCCGATCTTTACCCGCCAGAAGCACCCATTTTGAAAAATAGATTAAAAAAACAAGAGAAGAGGAGCGGAAAGGGAATAATGGCGGTAACATGTGAAGAAGAAGAAGAAGAAAGAGGAGAAGAGCTCGGTTCCTTCGACCAAATCAGTTAAAATAAGGGTAAAAAGAGAGAGAGGTAAGGTAGGTCTTTTAAATCATAAATAACTTCTTTAATTCCTCTTTGTTCTGTATTTTTTTCTTCTTATGGTATTTTTTCCATGTCTCCTAGGAGTGGCTGCAGCTAGAGCTGATGGGATTTCCGATCTTGTGTTGTGTGTTCTGTTAAAGCTATCGTTTGGACTTTTAAAGTATACATCTTCAAATAACAGGGACACGCTCCTCGCGTGATGAATCGGGATAATAAATAAATTTCAAAATAATAACGCTTCACAAGGATCGTATGATATATTAACCTAAAATCAGAGAGCTTAATAGACACATTAAAGAAAAAATTAACTGTAAACATTCAAAAAATATTTTGAAAATGCATAAAATAGCCTTCGGAGTACTAGAAACAGATCTTAGAAGCACGAGCAAAATATATACACGAGGATCCTAAGGATTAATTTGGATATCGAGAGAACTACAGATATTAAAACAAATTAATATAAATAGCTTAACCGCTACAAGACAAACGCGATGTTCAAGCCTAGAAAACTCACGCGCTCCGTACGTGAACATAAAACTATGTACTTTTTGTTATCAAAACATAAAAGTATGTACTTGAAAGTTGAACTCGTAGCGCGTGTCCGCGCGTGAGTCGACGATCGTGCTCTAGACAGTTGAAAAGTGGGAAGGATGGTGAGGAGTTTTACCAGACAGCGTCAAGATCAGCAGCGTCGGCGTCGACAATGGTGGAGCCGGCGGGGAGGAGCTGAGCAGAGATGTGAGGGACCTCCTGGTCTACCTTGCACTTCGTCTGGACGGTACGCGCGATCTCCTCGGGGCCGAACGCGGCCTTGAAGAATTTCACTGCCTCGCTCGCCATGGGAGCCTTGACCAGCAGCTGTGGCTTCAGCGCGGAGAACACCGCCGTCGCCGCCTGGACCACCTCGCAGCCGCCTGCTCCGTTCTGGACCTCCGGTTGGGCCATCGTCGAGAAAGGAGAGAGAAATTTAAAGAGAGACTGGAAACCCTAGAGGAGAGGAAGAAAAATGGACAATTTGCAAAAGGGAGTGATTGCGTGTGGGGTTAAGGGTGGGGCAGTGTGGGGTATTATTTATAGAAGCGGAGAAGCTGAAACGTTTGTACGAGACCAGGAACGGGAAATGCTTGTGGGGCTTAAAGATAGTTTTCAATTGCCATTGGGTTTTCCTGTTATTTACGAAACGTGCCCCTCATTAAGGGTCGCTATTCCCAACGAATAAAATTATTTTCGTCAATTTAGAGCGAAATGTATATCTCAAGAATGGTGTGACAGGCCTTCACATAGTCACAGCCCAAAATAACTCATGCAAATTATGCCTCTAATATAATCATTAAGTTTGGAATCAGATATTAAATTTGAGGTGCTTCTAAATTTCTATTTAATTCTACTAGATGGGCAAAACACCTAAATTATTTTCACTTAATATTGCCGTCATTTATGGTATTGTTACATAATTATTTTAGTATCGGTGGATGGTGCATGCCGGAGATGAAGAAATGTAAGTAATGGTTGGTTTTAATTCAAATTGATGCTTGATTTTAATTCCGGTAGTTATGGCTCTAATGTCGTTGCTAAATTTGGAATCAAATTTAAAATTCAAAGTGCTTCTAATTTCTATTTGATTTTAGTGGTTGAGCGAAGCATCTAAATTATTTTTTCACTTAATGTTTTCCACGTTCATGTTATTGTTATTTTGATTGTTATGGTTTTGTTGATTGGTTCGTGAGGGAGACGAATACATTCTGATGATGGTTAGTTTTCTTGAGCAGACGGTTGGTCTCCGAGTGAAAAGCAAGGTCTCGACTCTCGATCGTGTGTTGTGGACTCTGGTTGTAAGCTATCAACGAAACCTCTTCAAAGGAGCCCAACTTTATAGGGCCCAGAACACTCATTGGTTTTCTTCTGTGGGTCTATTTTGCAGGGTTTTAAAAAACGACCCGGAGGTCGACCCAGATTTTGGTCCGACCTCCGGGTCGGTTGGCCCAAGCAGTCCAATCACTGGTTGAACCAAATTTATTTTTTTAAATTTTTTGAAATATTTTAAATTATATATATATGTATATAGGTAAATAATTTATATAATAAATTAACAATAACATATAAATATATTATTTTTTATAAAATATACTAAATAAAATATCTATTCAAATAGATAATCTCGAATAAAAGATAAAATTAATAATTTTTTAAAATTTTTTGGGTGAACCACCCCCGGTCTGACCGAAAACCGGGTGGTCCGATCAGAAATAGGGCAGTTCGCCCGGAGAGCAGTTTATTGACAAAAAATGGACCGCCCATGTGGCCGATTTGCAGTTCGGTTGGCCCGACCACCGATCGGACCATATTTTTTAAAACCCTACTATTTTGGTGATCCTTGATGTATTTTTTATTCTGTTGGTGATTTGCATTGCAAGTGCTCTTTTGAGCTAATTGCCGTAGAAATCTTTCGTCCTGGGTAGAATTGAGCCAAGAAACTTATGATTGCACATCAGTTATCACTATTCCTGTACGTGACAATTTATTGTCTAAATTCATATTACCATTCTTTTAAAGACGCGGTCTGACTGGTCAGACTACAAAAAGACCAAATACCGAGTCAAAAACAAAACGTCTATGTTGACTACTGTCATCAGTGGTTGACCCACTAAGGATTAAACGTCTATGTTATTTTGCATAGTAGGGACTGAAAGAGTAGTTTTAAAATAATAGGGACTAAAACGGTTGAATCCCCAAAATACAGAGGTCTTAGCCTAATTTTCCCTAATAAAAAACATACATCATCAATTATGCATATATTTGGATAGAACATGATTGGTATGGGATAGACGAGACACCTTGGTGATAAGCGATGAGCACGAGGAGCGACAGGGGAGGAGCACGAGCAGCGCTAGATGAGGAGCGCAAGTAGCAATGGGCGAGTACCGACTGGCAAGGAGCGCGAGGCTTGATGGGCTTTTGGGATGGTGGCAGAGGTGGCTTCCAATATACACGCGTTCTCACCTTTTGGGGCTAGTTCTACAATCAACAAGTTCCGCTGTCACCTTCGGCGGCTTCCAAAACTTTAGTATACATTTATATGTATGTGTATATATATATACACACACACACATACATACATACATGGTGGCAATGACAACTCCCTAATAGTCACCGTCGCGACTGATGGCAGAGGCAACTTGGTTTTGGAGCTAGGGATACAAACCCTAGACTTCTCGATTGTCTACTGTTAGGTTTCCGGGATGGTTAGAAAAAAAAATTAAAATAAATGTAGATTGAAAAAATCTCGAGATAAAATATAAGAGTTAATTACCCTCAGGTCCCTATATTATTGACGATTTTGTAATAGGGTCCCTGTGTAATTTGAATAAGATATAAGGTCCCTGTGTTATAATGAAATATTGGCATAAGGTCCCTGACTTAACCTTCGCTGACATCATCAATTTTTTTTCATTTTTTTAACACTGAATTGACCAAAATACCCTTAAGACAAAAATTAAAAAAACCAAAAAAACAAAATAAAAAACGGAATCATCTTTAATCCATCGTCTTCAACCTCGACCCTCCCCTGCTTGCACAGCCTCTTCACCATGATCGAATGTGTCGCCTCATCTAAAAATATGCTTTGAAACTGTATCCGTAGCCTTGAAACACCGCTCCTCCACCAACGCATTCAACAAAATGTTATAAACGTACGAGTCCAAGTCCAACCCATGGAAGCGCATTACAGCGAACAGATGGAGTGCATGGTGGACCTGCCCAGCCAAAGCATACCCCATCACCACAGTCCCCTGGAACCCATTCCCCGGCCGCATATGCCACTGCTTCACATACCCATCAAGGAACTCCACCATCAAAGGCATCAGTTTTGCCTGTGCGAGGATCTTGAAGATGGCGTGGAACGTGGCATGCGTGTGGTGGAACCAGGGCTGCCTCCCCACCCAATCGAAGAGCTATAGGCACAAGAGAATCCCGTACTTGGCCTTACCATAGGCAAGAGCCTCAAGGACAAACTTCTCCGAGACCCGGAATGATCCATCAACCTAGACCGGATTCGGGTCCTCCACGGATTTGAATAGACGGTCCAGAGAAGGGTCACTGCCGGTCTTGAACCATTCCTTGAACGACAATGCCTCCCTTGGACTCCTCTCCTGGTCTACGGCGGTGGCGGTGGCCGGGGGGCTGAAGAAGAGGGAGGAGGAGGGATTGGGTGCGGTGGGGAGGAATGGGCGAGGAGGAGATGTGAGGTTCCTGTAATTAGGTTTTCTTGAAGCTAATTTAGATGGGTTAAGATGATTCAGTTTTTTATTTTGTTTTTTGGATTTTTTTAATTTTTGTCTTAAGGGTATTTTGGTCAATTCAGTGTTAAAAAAATGGAAAAAAATTGATGATGTCAGCGAAGGTTAAGTTAGGGACCTTATGTCAATATTTCGTTATAACACGGGGACCTTATATCTTATTCAAATTATACAGGAACCCTATTACAAAATCGTCAATAGTACAGGGACCTGAGGGTAATTAACCCAAAATATAATTTTCTTCAAAAATTCAAATATTGATATGGAAAATAAGGATAATTAGGAATACAATATATTTGTCTAATACAAGTTTGCTCTCAATCATTAATAATTATCATATAAAAAAATTAAAAACAAAATCTCCATCTTGAGACTGTTCCAGAAGTTAAACAATGAAGAATTCTCAACATATGTGAACTCATCAACTTCGAGAAAGTCAATATGCTCGACATACTTGAACTCATATTCTGGGCAACCTTGGGTAAAGGCACATTCATGAACTCACTACCAACAACTTCTTCAACTTCGTCCTCCTCATCCTCTTCACTAAGGTAAGAGTCATAAATTGGTGCACCCAACAGTCAGTACAATCAGTCTGTAAGAGATGGTGAATTACAAAAACATCACCTTCATCGACCTTGTCCTCCTCATCGGGATAGTAGTTCCACTTGGTCACGGGCAGCCCATGTTCCGCAAGCAGTGTACACATATTATCGATAGTTACTTTGTTATTGTAGGACAGATTATCGATAATTAGCACTTGTGCAATGTTGGTAGGTTGATGCGTGGTACCCATCTGAGTGACAATGATGTTGCATAGCAATGTGAGAATCTTGCCTAATTGTCCTAACAAGATGTTGATCCGATATTCTAGATGGTCACGGATGGCCACCTCCTTTTCATCATCCCTCTGGCAATTTTTTAAGGAGCGTAGACTTGTCACTGATACCAACTGATGCATGTTGATCAAGAACGATAGAATCTTGTTCTGTTAATTCGGAAGAACAATCAAAAAACAAGACTTGAAGGAAAAGTCCTAATTTTTATATATCAAAATCAATCCACCAAAATAATAGAATTAGGTTCTATTTATAAAGAACCAAAACAAACTTAATAAATTAAATTCTAATAAAACTAAAATTTTTAATAATAATCCTAAAATTATAGATAATAACTAAATATAAACTATAGATAATAACTAAATATATTTTCATCTTTATCTCCATCACAATGCAAAGAGTTCATAAATAAATGAATATTCATAGTTCAATATTTGACATATATAATATAAGCATAACTATTTATGTTTAGCGAAGATTAAAAAATAGATCGGTGAAATGTCAAAATACCGCGAGTGAAATAAATTTTTTCACATCTGTCCAATTTTGCAACTTAATTTAAGTTTTTTAATCGAGGGTCGTGATTTAATTCCCCACTATATTGAACTCCTTGTAGTTGTCCTCACCTTGTCTTGGTACAAAAAGATCCTGTGAATAAAAAATGAGTAACCTGAAACTACTTCCACTTTTGAAATTCGATAAAAATAACGTTGACGGCTTACTTTTATGTGCCTTTCCAAAATCCATTGACGAAGTCGTCGTCGTAAAGCACATTGTGGTAGGTCCATTTTGGGATTAAATTGGTGGTCGTGGCCAAGTAAGTCATTCAATTTGGGTCTATTAAATGAAACTCCCTCAAAAGTAGCTGTTAGACCATGATAATCTTTGTTATTTGTATATATCTAGGAGTGAGTTTGGTGTAGTATCATGACATTACACCAAACTCACTCCTAGATATTTACAATATTTTCATTTACAACATTTCAATGCTTCAAAAATAAAAATCAAAGACCCGAGATTCCTTAAAACTCTAAATTTTCAAAATTACTATCAGAGTCCCATTATTGCAAACAATATGTTAATATTGTAACGTGTGAGGTATCAATATAACATGTATAAGGAATCAATATCAAAGATGTAAAGAACCAAATTTGTAGAGCAAGAAACCATCGTAAAGGAATACATAATTAATACATGTACCAATATTAGAGTACATCGGTACCAATATTCTCATTCACCGATACCAATATTCACTTCCTGAAGGACCACTGTCTACATACAACGACAATTAAAAATACACACACATTTTCATGTACCAATATTACTCTAATTGGATACCTATACTCACATTCCCTGGTACCACTATTGGCGTGTCCCGCTACCATATTCAAATACAAATATAGAAAATATACATCATCAATTATGCGTATGTACCTAGTTGGAGCGTTAATGATATGGAGTAGACGAGATATGAGCACGATGAGCGACGAGATAGTAGCGATGGGCGAGGAGCACGAGCAGCTCCAGATGAAGAGTGCGTGTAGCGACAAGCGTGTAGCAACGGGCAAGGAGCATGAGGCTTGACGAGCTTTCGGGATGGTGGCAGAGGCAGCTTCCAAAATACACGCGTTGTCACCTTCGGGGCCAATTCTACTGTCAACAAGTTCCGTTGTCACCTTCGGTGGCTTCCAAAACTTTAGTATACATTAATATATACATATATATAAATGGTGGTAATGGCGGCTCCCTAATAGTCACCGTCGCGGCTGGTGGCAGGGGCGACTTGATATTGGAGTAAGGGATACAAACCCTAGACTTCCGGGATGGTTAGAAAAAAAATTCAAAATAAATATAGATTGAGAAAATGTCGGATAAAATAATTTTTTTTAAAAAACTCAAATGTTGATAAGAAAAATAAGGATAATTAATGATACAAAATATTTGTCTAATACTAAGTTTGCTATCAATCATTAATAAATGTCAAATTAAAAATATAAAAATAAAATTTTCATGTAATCGTCTATAAACAATTTTTACTAAGGATATTATCTTTTAAGTATCCCCACTCAATTCATTGCCCTAGAAAACTCACATAGTACACCCATATCCGAGTATGCTCTAAGTACTACCATATTAATATTTCCTTTTCCAAAATAAAATTTTACATTATAAAAAGATTATAAACACCCGGAGATCACCCCTCCTCCCTTAAGAACCAGGTTACAATACTCACCCTCGCTCTCCACCTTCTTTAAACATGTGCATCAAGATCCCATTCGAGCAAACTTCCTCTAAACTCCGTCATCCATAGGGATGGTAATTAGACCCGGATCCAAAAGGTCTACCCTGTTTTAAATTCGAAGGGTCTAGGATCCATTGACTTTGACCGGGTCCTAGATCCAAATCCTGTCCGAATCATGTTTTTTACAAAGGATGAGGGCATGGATATGGACCTATAGGATCCTACCCAGATTCTACCCGAATTATATATATATATAATACTCTTTACGCGGGATGTAGGGTTTGGATGCGTATATTTTTACTATTGTTCATAAACAAATTACTGTGGTGGTGACACACTCTTTTGCTTATTTGTCTCTTGCTGATGATATCTATTACTAATTTTTTCTTATGCTATAGCATCGTCGTTAGATTTTTTTTGGACTTGATGTAATTTGTCTGTTCTCGTTGAAAAAATTATAACTTGATGAATATGAGAGTCTCATCATTATTATGAGTTTTAATTTTAGAATGCATATGAACTTAGATATTGTAGTTTTCATTTTTTTCCAGTAAATAATTTTTATGTACCATAGACCCGTGGGTCGATCCTGATCCTACCCGATATTTTTGGAACCATATCCTGCCCGAATCATGTATTTAAAAGAGGATAAGGTCAATGATCTGGGTCTACCTTTATAAAAAAGGATAAGGATCTGCGTCCTATAGATCCTACCCGAATCCTGCTCATTGCCATTCCTAGTCATCCGGGTTCTCCGCTAATATATGGATTTACCAAATGAAAATTTAATGTTTTTGGCGAATCTGAAAACTTATGTTCTCTCTTAAATTTCGAAAAATTCAATAATAAAAATATTGTAACTTAGTAATTATCGTAAAATATGTATTCCTCCTATTTTTGGAATCGCTTGTGAAAACCTAAATAATAACAAATGAATTTGTTCTAACAATACAAAGAGTTCATAGCTTAACGAATATTCATAGTTTAATATTTGACAGATTTCATAAAAGTGTAAATATTTATGTTTAAAGAAGATCAAAAAATTAGATCGGTGAAATAAATATTTGGGTAAACTAGAATTTGTGGTGAAATAAATATTTAGGTGAAATAAATTTTTTCACATCTGTCCGACTTTGCAACTTAATTTGAATCGAGTGTCGTGATTTAATTCCCCACTGTCTTGAACTCCATGTAGTTGTCCTCACCTTATCCTGTGTGTAAAAAAAACCTGTGAATAAAAATGAGTGACCTGAAACTACTTCCACTTTCGAAATTGCATAAAAATAACGTTGACGTGTTACTTTTATGTGCCTTTCCAAAATTCAATGACGAAGTCGTCGTCGTAAAGCACATGTTGGTAGGTCCATTTTGGGATTAAATCGGTCGTCGTCGCCAAGTAAGTCATTCAATTTTGGTATATTAAATGAACCTTCCTAAAAAATAGCTGTTAAACCATGATTATCTTTGTTATTTGTAAAAAGTAATTTAAGAACCCGTGGGAAATGTGAAGAATGGACCAATATCGTGACATTACACCAAACTCACTCCTAGACATATACAACATTTTCATTTACAACTTTTCTATGCTTCAAAGATAAAAATCAAAGACCCGGATTCTTTACGCTAAAAATGAGACCCCCGAGATCCGTTTGCTAAAAATCAAATCCCTTTCCTTTTAAAGAT
>SOPF01026864.1:16598-33464 GCA_012979155.1 Hypericum perforatum
CAAATCCCTTTCCTTTTAAAGATTTATCGAGAAAATCAATTCAGATTCTGTGGAGACTCGATAAATGCCTATTGAAGGAGACTAAAGAGCAACATCTTATGCATTAAAGGTATAATTGGTATATTATTTTAAATAACGAACAAATCATATTACATTCAAATTTAAAACTCTAAATTTATTTTCAAAATCACTATCAGAGTCCCGTTATTGCAAGCAATATATTAATATTGTAACGTGTGAAGTATCAATATAACATGTATAATGAAACAATATCAAAGATGTAAGGAATGAATATTGGTAGCATAAGAAATCATTATAAAAGGAATACATAAATAATGCATGTACCAATATTAATATCCTTTGGTATCAATATTGACGTGTCCTACTACCATTATTCAAATAAAACAATTCAAAAACCAACAGCATAAATTATATGTGTACCTGGTCGGAGCGTTGCCAGTGAGAAGCAATGAGCGCGAGTAGCGACATTCGAGGCGCAATGGGCGAGGAGCACGAACAATGCCGAACAAGGAGTGCAAGCAACGATGGGCAAGTACCGATGGGCGAGGAGCACGCGAAGTGACGGGCGAGTGCCGACGGATGAGAAGAGCGAGGCTTGACGGGCTTTCGGGATGGTGGCCGAGGCGGCTTCCAAAATACACGCATTCTCAATTTCAGGGCTAGTTCTTGTGTCACCAAGTTCTGCTCTCACCTTCGACGACTTCCAAAACTTTAGTATCTATTTATATATACACACACACTGTGGCATAGCCGGCTCCCTAATTGTCACTGTCGCGGCTTGTGGCATAGGCGACTTGAATTTGGAGAGAGGGATACAAAGCTAGACTTCTCGGCTGTCTACTCTTGGGCTTCCGGGATGGTTAAAAAAAAAATTCAAAATAAATGTAGAATGAAAAAATCTCCATCTTTAAAAAATTCAAATGTTGATAAAAAAATTAAGGATGATTAGAGATATAGTATATTTGTCTAATATCAAGTTTGTCCTCAATCATTAAAAATCGTTGGATTAAAAATTTAAAGACAAAATCTCCATTTGATGATCTATAAACAATCCCCACCATGAAATTATATTTTACATATCCCCATTGAATCCATTGCCCGATAAAACCCACCTAATCCACCCATATCCAAGGATGTTGTAAGTACTACCTTATTTATATTTTCTTTTTCAAATAAAATTTTAGTTATAAAAAGTATATAAACACATATATTTAGTTCTTTTCCAAGGAATAGTAGGTGTTATATTTTCCAAGGAATAACACTTGATATTATTCAAACAGATGGCTGAAATTATCACGGAGTGCATGTGATTTCATTCCATGCCCGTTGATGCAATCTCATCAAAATCTTTCCCAAATATTTAGTACACAAATTCTGCGCTCCTCAATAATGCGTTTTTTCGGTGACAACTAATCTTCCGGGAACATTCATAATGGTAAGAAAAAAAGTCCAAGTTTTCTGCAAAAGTAATTCCACAATGAAAAGTCTGTCCCGGAAAAGGGGCCAAAGTACAGTCGGCAAAATATCTCTATATATATTTATATATCTAATGAAGGTGCCGATATCATTTCCATCAGGATACATAAACTACCTCCACCAACCAAAATCTCTAAAGATCCGATGAAGTTCTGTAACATAATTAGCATATGCTCCTTGCAAATGCTCATATACATGCAAGTGCTTCTTATTAGCTGTGTCCATTTTCATTCGGTCCAAGCAGGCTCCTTAGGAAATGAGACTGATAGACTTGCTTTATTGGGTTTCAAAGAGAGTATAATGCATGATCCTCTTGGAACCCTGGATTCCTGGAACGCCTCCGTTCCTCATTGTAATTGGTTTGGAGTCACTTGCAACATTCGCCACCAGAGAGTAGCTTACTTGATTCTGGAAGGGCGGAAGTTGTCTGGTCCAATTTCGCCACACATCGGGAACTTGAGCTTTCTGAAGCTCCTCAACCTCCAAAACAACAGCTTCCATGGTCAAATTCCTCAACAAATTGGCAAGTTGTTCCGCCTGCAACAACTCTCTTTTGGCAACAACACTTTGCAAGGTGAAATACCTGTGAGCTTGGCCTCATGCTACAACCTCGACATTTTGGATTTATCTTGGAACGGTCTAAACGGGAAGATCCCTCCTCAACTAAGTTCCTCGGGGAAGCTGCAGTTTATTGAACTTTCCGCAAACAGTCTCACAGGAACGATCCCATCGTCCCTTGGCAACCTTACATCACTGCAGAAACTTGCAGTGGCGGACAACAAATTGGCCGGGGAGATTCCAGGAGAGCTGAGTGGACTTACAAGCCTACGTTGGATATATGTTGGAATCAACAATCTTTCAGGAGTGATCCCTCCATTTCTATTCAACATGTCGTCAATTGAGGGAATGTCATTCACTTTCAACAACTTTCGCGGAGGGCTTCCTGACAAAGGTTTCAATCTTCCCAACCTAATAGCAGCTGAATTTGGGGTGAATCAACTCTCTGGTAAGATTCCAAGCTCGTTAACTAATGCATCTCAGCTGCAATTATTTGACATTCCTGGAAACTATTTTGTTGGACCACTTCCTACTAACATGGGAGGTCTATCTAGTCTAAGGTTGTTCAACATTGGTGCAAATAATGTGGGAAGAAATTCTACTGATGACCTAGACTTTTTAACATCTTTAGCAAGCTGTAGAAACCTTGAAACCTTGAGATTCTATCAGAACAATCTTGGAGGTGTTCTGCCTGATTCCATGGCCAATTTTTCAACCCGATTGTCCAGTATATATGCATATGACAATCAAATCTCTGGTAAGATTCCTCTTGCTTTCAATAACTTGACAAACTTGATTGCACTAGACCTAGGAGGTAACCATCTTATAGGCTCAATTCCGTCCTACATCGGGAACCTGCAGAAGCTACAAGAACTAGACTTATGGCAGAACATGTTGTCGGGTAGAATACCATCCTCAATTGGCAACCTAAGTCAGCTCTCAGATCTTGAATTGGAGTTCAACAATCTAGAAGGGGTAATACCTTCATCCATTGGAATTCTTCAACATCTTAATTACCTTCTTTTTGACGGAAATAGTTTCACTGGACAGATACCTGACGAGGTCCTAAACTTTCCTTCATTGTCAAATTACTTGGGATTTTCAGAAAACCGTTTATCAGGTGGCTTACCCTTAACAATAGGAAACCTCAAAATAGTTAATACGTTGAATTTCTCTTACAACCTGCTGTCTGGTGAAATTCCTTCAACCATTGATGGATGTGTGAGCTTGGAGCAACTTTACATGCAAGGAAATTCCTTTCGAGGACAGATCCCTGAAGCGATGGCCTCCTTGAAGGGACTCAGGTTCCTGGATCTTTCACAAAATAACATGACCGGAAATATTCCAAAAGCTCTACAGAATCTGACGTACTTGCAGTACTTAAACATCAGCTTCAATGATCTTGAGGGCGAGGTTCCAACCGGAGGAGTCTTTGGGAATGCAAGTGCTATCTTTTTAGCGGGAAATAGTAAGCTTTGCGGTGGCATCCCTGAACTTCACCTACCAAAATGTCCAACCGCAAGATCGAAGAAAGGGAAGACTGCTAAACTCAAGCTTCCAATCATAATTGGTTGTGTGTTTTCGTTTATTGCTATAGTTGCAATCCTGTTACTTCTCTTCTGGAAGAAGCGATCAAAGCCAAAGTCAACAAGCTCAACCTTAGGGCCCAAAACCCACATCATGGTTTCTTACAAGAATCTGCATGACGCAACTAGTGGATTCTCTTCTCAAAATTTGCTTGGATATGGAAGTTTTGGCTCTGTGTACAAAGGATTCCTCGACCAAGTGGAAAGAGCGGTGGCAGTGAAAGTCCTCAACCTTCAACAACAAGGAGCCGCCAAGAGCATTATCGCTGAATGCAATGCATTAAGTAACATTCGTCACAGGAATTTGATTAAGCTCATAACCTACTGCTCCAGCTTAGACTACAAAGGAAATGATTTTAAAGCTCTGGTTTTCGAGTTTATGCCAAACGGAAGCCTGGAGAATTGGCTTCACTCCGAAGTTAATCAACTAGCAAGGAGGTTGAACATACAGCAGAGGCTGAACATTGCAATCGATGTAGCTTCAGCATTGCATTATCTTCATGATCTTTGTGAAGTACCAATCATCCATCGCGACTTGAAACCCAGCAACGTTCTTCTTGATGAAGACATGGTTGCGCACGTCGGGGATTTCGGACTGGCAAAGTTCATTTCAACATCACAGACTGCAATGCAAGGGCAAAGCAGCACCCTTGGCATTCTGGGAACAATTGGATACGCTGCACCAGGTATATGATATTTCATTCCGATATTTCATATTTATTCAGTATAAATGACAGAATCTACTTTCATTTTTTTCTCATTTCTCAAAATCAACAACTAGTCTTTGACGAGTTTAGTTTGAAAAGATAAATAACTTCATTGCAATTCGGAATGACAAGACTCGAAAACCTGATGTTAATTGATGCAACTCTTGAGCTGCAGAATATGGACAAGGTGTGTCTGCTTCTAAAGAGGGTGACGTCTACAGTTATGGAATTCTGATATTGGAAATGTTCTCCGGAAGACGACCAACCGATGACATCTTCGTAGACGGGTTAAATCTTGTGGACTTTGCCAAGACAGCATTATCAGAAAATGCAGTCAAAGTAGCGGATCCAGTCCTTCTTGTACAAGAGATCGATGAAACAGGAACAGCTTCAAGCTCAACTCCGCCGGCAAGAGACGAAGAAGAAGGCGGCCTGGAAATCGAGCAAGCAAGACACAGAACAGTGATCAACATGAAGATGAGACCACATGAGCTGTGCTGTTTGACATCCGTTTTTGAGATTGGAGTTTCGTGCTCCGAAGAATCGGCTAACCGACGGGCGAATCTGGGGGACGTGCTCAGGAAACTTCACAAAGTCAAGGATGCTTTTATGAGTGCGCAATTGAATGAAGAAAGGAGGCGATCAAGACAGCCCCGTGAGTACTATTACCACTGATGTTATGATCCCATGTAGCCTAATAAACGATTACCCGAACTGCTGTTATGTTGTTACTCTGGAATTTTCTGAACTTGTTTCTGCTTGATCGGTATGTGTACTATTTGATATCGTGTAGTTGGAGTAAGTCCCTAAGAATTTATTATGAAAATAAAGTTTCCAGGATTTCATTTTCCGTGTTTACCTATGAACCAAACGTTATAAAAGCCAAAAAAATTAAACCCTCACCACTTACTCCAAAGAATATTTGGCACGTAAGATATTTATTTTTGGTTTAGTTTTTCACTTTTTCACTCCAGTCGTTTTCCTAACCAAGAAAAACTGTTCAGGCTTAATTATATTTTGATGCTATTTGTTTTGATTGTATGTAATATCTCCTTAATTGAAAATTGGAGTTCTTAGGTATGAAATTGGGAAAGAATTTGGGAAGGGATAGAAGAGAGAGAGTGAAAGGGAGAAATAATAGAAAGAAACGTGATGTTCCTTGATTACAATTGGCTAGTGTCTAGAATGGTCCCAAAAGTTCCTCCTATGCTTCTATTTATAATAAGACCTTATCTCACCTAATGGGCCCAATACAATCTAATGACAAACCTACCAATGCAAGTATGAAAGGATGAAAAAGGGTCCGACTTTAAGATTGTGTGGGAGGATCTGAATTCTATTACCATCAAAAACTCGGAAATTTAGACCAACCCACCTAAATTTTGCCCATCACATTACATTATATTTTGTTGGAACGTTGAAGTTTTATTACAATCATTCATGAACCATCAAAAGGTGTTTTGATTGTTTTCTTTCCAAAGATCATGTCAAATAAGTTAAAAAATCTTTTATGATTGGATTATTAATTTGGTTGTACTGTTGTTTGGCCTCCCGAAGTCATATGGTTTCACAACCATCATGGTCATGGTGGATAAGCTCACTTCGTGCTCCTGAAACATTCATATACAGCAATGTCAGTGGTCACAGCTTACATGGAGAACATATTCAAGTTACATGGCATGTCCAAAGCTATTATAAGTGACTGAGACCCTATTTTCGTGAGCCAATTTTGGCAGGAGCTAATGCAACAGCAAAGGGTGGACCTAAGTCTTTCAACAGCGTACCATCCTCAAATGGACAGACAGACAGAAGTAGTGAATCGTTGCATAGAAACGTACCTACAATACATGTCCCATCAAAAACCTCGTGACTAGAGCTCCTGATTGCATCTTCGCGAGTACTGGTACAACACGGCCTTTCAAATAGCCACAGGGGTGACACCATTTGAGGTATTGTACGGGAAGATGCCCCCTTTCTTCTACCATATTTTGTTGGGGACTCACCGGTAGAAGCAGTCGATCGAAGTTTGGCAGCAAGGGAAGAGAGCTTGAAGCTGCTTAAGTTCCACTTACAAAGAGCGCAATTGAGGATGAAGCAACAAGCAGATCAGAAGAGGAAGGAAAGGGAGTTTAAGCTTGGAGATTGGGTACTGTTAAAACTCCAACCCTATCGACAGAAATTCGTGCAAAATAGAGAAAATCAGAAGCTAGCTCTGAAATACTACGGAACATACAAGGTGGTAGACAAGAAGGGAAAGGATGCTTATACCATACAACTGCCAGAAAGCTCGAAGATCCACCCTACCTTTCATGTAAGCCAGTTAAAGAAGTTCATGGGCCCCCTTCCCGAACAATGTATACAGATTTTACCAGATCTATTCCCGGACTGCGAACCAGAGGTGATCCTAAATCGCAGGACTATGAAGCGCCACAACAGGGTTGTAATCGAAGTGTTGGTCAAGTGGGCGAGTGCGAGTACTGAAGATGCCTAGTGGGAAGAGTACAAGAGGCTCAAGAACAATTTTCCATCATCATCCTTATGGTCAAAGATTTCTACGGGGGCGAGTATTGTGTGGATAATTCGGAAGAGGGAGAGATGGAGGGTGACCAAGCTTAAGCGCGAGGTCAAGGTTAGGGATGGAGCTAGAGTTGAGTTTGAGAATAAGAAGTACATCAAGTAGAGTTGAGTGTTGGGTCAGCGTGAACAAATAATGTTTGGGTCATTTTGTTTGGACTAGTCTAATGGGTCTGAGGACCAATGTCTGTCATTTGGGTCATGGGTCAAGTTTATGTTATTAAGTTGAGTCTTGTTATTAGCAGAGGACGGGAGGTTCATTTGGGGAGTTCCCAATGACCTAACTATAAATAGTAATCAATGAAGTGACTGGAGGGACCAGCATTTTATGTCATGTTGTGTGTGACAGTACTGACTTCTCAATCTTAATATTCTCTATAACTTGGGCAAAAGTTTTCGGGATCTATTCACATTTTGGGACCCCTGGACTCTGCATGTATCATTGCAACTCCTAGATATATTCAGCACGTGTAAGCGAGTGAATTGATGCACGTGATCTAGACGTTTGAAAAGTGCGAAAGAAGGTGAGAAGCTTTACCAGACGACGTCAAGATCAACAGCGTCGGCGAAGACAAAGGTGGAGCCGGCGAGGAGGAGCTGCTCAGAGATGTGAGGGACCTTGGAACGCCGCCTTGTAGAACTTCACAGCCTCTCCAGCCTTGGGAGCCTTGACCAGCAGCTGCAGCTTCAAAGCGGAGAGCACTGTCGTCGCCGCTTCGACCACCTCGCCGATGCCTTCTCCATTCTGGACCTCCGGTTGGGCCATTCTTGACAGAGGGAAGAGAGAGACCGGAAACACTAGAGAGAGGAGTAAATGGACAAATTATAAAAGTGAGTGATGGCGAGTGGGTAAATTGGGTTGGGGTTTTAAAGCGGTGAATCGGAACCGTTTCTGCGTGACCAGGAACAAACAATGGGATGGGCTTGGGCCTTGGGCCTTGGGAGAGTACAAGTTCCTAAATCCCAACGGTTGTTCCGATTATATACGAGTAGTGCCAACTGATTTTTAATATTTGCTCCGTTTTTGTATGAAATGATAACGTACTTGGCGTATCTCGTACCCAAGTGGCGTGACAGGCCTGCAATTATCTTCGTTGCTTCACTAATTATGTTTTAAAAAAAAAATCCCATCGAAATATAACCCAAACCAATTCAACTTTATTTAATTACCATCAATAACAACCTTCAACCCAACCCATAAATAATTAATTTTTCATTATTCAACAGACATGTATTTCTATATGAAATTTTGAAGAAAATTTAAAAATTGGCATATATTTATAGAGAATTGAAAAAGACAAATTATAAACATTGTGCTCATTTTACTATTAATATAATATTTTGAATTTTTATATTTTAAATGAATAACATTATTCTATATAACATTAAGATTAAATTGAGAAAGCTAAAAATGTATACACTCTAGCTCTCCCCTGGTCGATGAAAAGGTGGATTAGATGGCCCTGGTCACCGACCAATCTTTAATTATTATTATTTTTTTACAAAAATCTCCTGTTTCCTATTGGTGATCTGGTTGGATCATCCAATGCAGATTGCCTTCGAAGAGTAAATCGCAAAAAAAAAAATTGATAAATGAAAATAAAAACTCGTATTAGCTGTTCTACGGTGTGAATGCTAATCGAAAATTGTATTCAGTTTACCATTAATATAGCCTTGTTCCACAGACATGTTATTTCTCTACGAAATTTTATATTTCCATTTTATGACCCCCGAATTAAGAGAATTTGAGCCCTTTTTAGAGGAATTGGCACCTCTAATATTCTATAAAATGAATAACTTCATGGAAAATTACTTTGCTCCTTATTGTATGCACCGTTGGCCGTGTCTGTCGAGTTCAGCAGCTACGAAGAGAGAGGAATTGATGCTGAACGAGTTGGATTTGGTGTTCATGCTCCCGCGTGCAAATTGGATCAGCTGCTCACGAGCGCGCCGCGTGACAAATAAGGGCAACTTAGCCGAGGGTAAATTTATACGGAGATGTAAAAAAAAAAGAATTTCCTGAATGAGCTGCCACAGAAAATTTTATTTTGCACGGTAAAATTGTACTACTCTAGAATTTTAGCAAGGCTTTCTAGTAAATTGAGTTTTTAAACTGATGACACCCGACATTGCCTAATCATGAACGTTTGAAATGAACAACACCACGGACGCCTAAGATGAAGGAAAAAGAGGAAAGAAACAGATAAAAAGTAAAATCAAATCTTGAACTTGGAATCTCTGACGCGAGAAAACAGTGACCACGGCAAACAAAATACGAGTGTCATGGAGAATATAGTGGCGCAAAATGATATAGAACTCATTACATTGGAGTGGAAACTAATGAAACAACGAAGATGGAATGGTTGATAGAGGATGCAAGGAACACTTTCAGCTGAAACGGCCCACACAAAATCCACAGAAAATATGAAGACGAGAGATCTCAGAGGGATGGATTTCAAGTAGAATCAAGCTTCTTGCAAAATAGTGATCTTGAAAGACCCTGCCAGCATACAGAAAAGATGCACATTAAACAGACATCAATCACAAGGAAAGAAAAAAAAAAAAGAAGGCAATTCCAATCCAAATTGAACAAAAGAAATAAATTTGGCAAGTCAATCTATCTAAAGTAGAAGCGCGACAACCATTTCATCCATCAGCGGTTCAATACAAGTAAACCCAACTAAGGCTTTAGGATCAGACAGTTCCCGATTCCGACTCATTGGAGGATGTGGGCCGGAGAGGAGAAACGCAATGAACATTTCTCCTATCACTACAAAAAAGACAAACTTCAGCTACTCAAAGGGCAAACAAAAACAACAAGAGCAGGCAGCTCATCATGTTATCCAAAAAAGAGAAACAAGGGGAGAATTTACTCTTTATCAAACTGCTCGACGTCGCTTGAGTCTCTGGTTGATGCTGTTGAGGAGATCTAGTGTGACTTCATTTACAACAGCATCGTAATGCCGAGCAAGTTTGGAGATGGTGCCATGCTTTTCCTCCTCCTCAATGATATAACTTTCATCCAGATGATAAAAAGCGTCGGTTATGCAGATGCACAGCCTCATGATACCGACGTCTTCCTGGTCCTTCCTCAGCACGGACAACCAGTCAGGCATAGCTGCGAGCAAGAAGGAACTTTGAAAATATATAAATAATGGGCAGAACTAATCCCGTGTCACTTTTGAGCTTGTGGAGCAACGGAGGGATACACCAAACTTGACGACCTTTTGATTTATCCACACCTCTTCATGGCAAAACAGCCTGCTTTTAACAACTGAGTCTTCTTCTTTTGCAAAATAAAAAATTCTATCAAGAACACCACAAGATCCCACGACATCCTTGTAAGAGAGAATCTTACACAGTCGATAAAAAGAGCAGACATCATACTTCTTCGTCTCGACCCAATTGGTTTGGAGTCCTCTGAACAAATGAGAGGTTACAGTGGCGTCTTCTGTTAAAACTTTCAGAGTTGCATCATCTTCGTTAGTAGTGATTAGATAAACTATATCGATCAGATCCTTGCCAAAATCAGACTGGAACAGCTTTTCGTGCGTTAACTCGTGGTTGCGAAAGATGAAAGATATTGCCATCTTTTATCTTGCACGAAACGCTGCTCCTAGTTAATTTTGGGCAAGAATCTTATCGATATAGTTTACGTGATCACTAGTAATCGCTGTAATCTCTCTTTTGTTCAAAGGGCTTCACTCCGATTACTTCGAGAAGAAGAAATATTTTGTCTGCTCTTTTCATCGTCTGTGTAAGATTACCTTTTACAAGTATGTCGTGGATTCTTGCGGTGCACTTGAAAGAATCTTTGATTTTGCTAAATAACAGTACTACGAGTTGTTCAAAGTAACCTGTTTTGCCATGGAGATGGTGTGCACTGATAAACAGGAAAACAAGCAAAGAGCCGTCAAGTTTGATGGGATACCTCTGTTGCTCCACAGGCTGAAAAGTGGCACGGAATTAGTTCTACCCATTTTGTATCTATTTCTAAAAATTTCTCTTGCTCTCAACAGGATGTGTGAGCTGAGAGCTGTGCCTGACTTGTTGTACATTCTGTATCTATTTCTTAGTGCACGATTGGGCCAAACCTCCCGACGCTCGATATTATCTTTTCGGAGATGGGGCACACCGTCTTGTTCCGGTCTGCCAGAAAATACACGATGCTTTCCCGTTCGTACGTCTGCGTCACACAAAATCCTAAAGGCTTTACAAAATCATTCAAATCTTTACCCACCCAATAAAAAAAATTTATATACATATGAAATAATATGCCACAGTAATCTAGGGAACACCCACCACCGAATATACTAGAGAGTACATTAACGATGCCCACCCAATGAGACTTGAGAGAAAAAAAACCATAGCCAAACAAGTAGTTCATCTATTAAAAGATGCAAGTATATACTAAAATGAAGCACAATAACCTAGGGACACCCACCGAATATTTAAAGATACATGATACTTAATAAATTAGCTAATTAATCAATTTCTGCCAAATAAAAACAAATCTATAAGTTTTTTAACTCAAAAATAAAATTCTTACTACGCCAGTGCAAAGGGTTACGGGATGAACGCCTGATAATGACTCCATTGTTGACTCTCTTTTACTTTTCTCCTAAATTTTCCGTCAAGGGGTTTCACTTTCTCTTTCTCCCTTTCCTTTCAAGGGTTTTTCTCTTTTATGCTGTGAAAAAAGCTTTTACCAGCTATGGTCAAAACGGTACGCTTTGTTGTTGTTACCCGACGGAAATGTTGCTATTTCCAGATTGCCATCATCTTCCCTTTTATTTACGAGTGGTGCCCCGGCTCCCTAGTCCCTACATCTTTTATTATTGCTCCCCGTGGACCGAAATTACCAATATGGACCCTATCTATTTGTCGATGATGCAAGTTCTTTTTTAATTTAAAAGGAATATTATTTATGATTAATTAAGAAAATATTAACTAAAAAAAATAATTTCTAGGTTATCTGAAAAACAATCATGTGATTTGGACCTTCCTAGAAAAATATTTCTGACAACCAAGCCACTGAAAAAGAAATTTGTAACCAAATCACGAAAAAAACTAGGTTTTAATAAAGTCACAAAATAATTAGTGTTTACCAAAGTCACAAAATAATTAGTGTTTAACAAAGTCACAAATTTCCGTGGGATTATTAACCAAGTATATTTGTTTTTAGTACAACATGTTTACGTAATTGAGATCCAGATCCAAACCCTAAACCTAAATAGAAACACCCACCAAATAATCCCCCCCTCAATCAAAAGCCTAAGCCCCTAAATCAAAAGCCAAAATCGATCCGTAAAGAAGTTACCTACCTTGATTCTTAGTACATAAAGTAGTCAAGAGTTGGGTAACTCACATACATTGTGCTTCAAGGAGACGACGGAAGCCCCTTGGTTGCCTGATCCTTTACACAGCTTCGAGAACCCTTTCTCTATGTAATTGCAGTTGCAGCTACCACAGGACGTCCTATAAAAGTCAACCACTACCAGGGAACCGTCCTCCTTGGCTTTCTCGATCACCTTTTGGATATTATCAACAAACATAGTCTCAAAGAAGTGGCCTGGCCGTCGTCGAGAGGATTTGTTTTAATTAGGGTTATAAAAGAAAAGGGACTCGGGAGGATTGGGGAGACTAGGCTGTCGGGAATCCCGGGAGGGAGGGTGTAAGTCGGGACCGGACCGGGCTTTAATCAATTGGCGAAGTTCCAACCCAGTCCCATCTTTTCAAATAAAACCGGGACCGGACCGTTTTCCCTATTTGGGCAGGCTTTTTCAATTCGGTTTGGTCCATTTAACGATTTTCGTTTTGTTTGCTCACCTCTTTACCGTGGACCGAAATTATCAATATGTACCCTATTTATTTGATGTTGATGTAGGTTTTATTATTTAAAATGGAATATTATTTATGATTAATTTCGAAAATATTAACTAAAAAAATAATTACTAAGATATCTGGAAAACATTCAGGTGACAGTTCCTAGAAAATTATTTCTGGCTACCATGAAAAAAAATTCTATGACCAAGTCAGGAAAAAAGGTAGTGTTTAACAAAGTCACAAAATAATTAGTGTTTAACAAAGTCACAGAAAGAAAATCGTGTTTAACCAAGTTAAAAAAAGTTGTGTTTAACCAAGTCAAAATTTTGTTTCCCGTAATTTAGTTATTTACAAACCACCGAATTAACGACCATGGAAACTAAGAAAAACTAATTACCGAACACGAGGATAATCTAATTACCGAGGTGGGGGCGAGAAAGAGATAAGACCCCCAACTGTGAACAAGTAAAAAACAATGACCATCGTTTTCTTCTTATATAGGAGCTAATGTATCATCCATTTGGTCTGGCAAAATCCAATGGCGAATCTTTTTAATATTGGGAATCAGACATGTTAACAAACATATTGGTAGGGAATCAGATATGTAGAAGCCCGTATTTGAGATTGGGAATCCATACACTTTGTCATGGCTATTAAAGACGGAAGAAAATTATGCTCTTAACTGCAAACCAAAAATGTGTGTGAACCCTTTCTAATAGGAAGCTTCATCCCGTAATATTATATTTTTTTTGGTGGGAAAAATTGTGGGGTAATTGTTTCCACAATTTCGGTTCAGGAGGGGTTTGCGGATTCGAACCTCCCACCTCATGCTTAAGGACTGACCTCTTTTGCCGTCAGACCATACATGCGGTGGTTCCCGTAATATTATATTACCTGCATGGAGCAATGTAATACAAGCTGGTAACAGGGTTTAGAGACAACCCTTTCTTTTGCAAAAGGACTTGGGTCAAAACCAGCCCAAGAGCTTCTGCGAAGATGCCAGCACAATCAACAATTAGCAAAAGAGGGATAATTGTCAACGTCGATAGCCGATAACCAACAGTAAAGTGGGAAACACATACTATAATAACGCTGAAAGGCTCGACAAACCACCAGTTACCCCAAATCCAAAAGACATTACTACCCACTGGGACAATGTATTCCCAACAAGATCCTTGACAACATAATAAAAAGTCCCCGTCATAACGCAGAAAATAACAGTAGCAAGCATTTCACTGACATGCTAAGAGAGCCGAACGTGAGCCAGCGTGTCCGATGATCACACATAAGCAGCAGCAGCAGCAGCAGGAGGCTTCCACTTTACCTGCATGCCATGCGAAACAGTTACGTAGATGTCTTAATTTCTTCAGCATTCTGGAAAAAAAGAAAAAAAGAGAAGGCTGCAATAAGGTAACATTTTTACCTAGCTTTCATGTCTTGAAGTCATTCGAAAGAGACTTCTCATAAATTCATCACGATGAGCATCATCTCGTTCCTTCACAAAAATGAAACCTTTTGGTAGTGTAACTAATAGGATCAACCAGAGAATGCAAGTTTTGAATTACCAGCTCTAATGAATCAAATGAGCAGGGCCTTCCATCTTCATCCATTTCCTCCATTGACAATGGCAAGTTGTGGAAGATTTTGAGTTTACGCCCCGGGGATGCTTGATGATCAAATAGAGGTTTCGCCACAACAAGGTCTATGTTCTCGGGCGTCAGCGGTGGCATCCAGAATGCACCATTCACATGCCCTATAAGTCGAATCATGAAATCTCCACATTTCTTCCTGGTTTGGATATTTTATAGACAACATCAATTGAAGTATCCAAATGATATTAACAAGCATTAAAATGTCAAGTGATGCTCACTTCAGTTCATTACCGACTTCATCGTCCCTTATGATTCTCACAACCTTCTTAATCCCATCGCATTCAAGAAAAACCTAAGAGAACAACAGGTCAGCCATTCATCCAACTATATACACATGTTTGATCGGAACATGCGCCTACCTGTTGATTGGCCCTCGAGTTTGCCACAACAGCTTCCAAAGCACCTAAACAGGCTACTTTCACAAGCTCAGACACTCCGCTGGCCAGTGTACGGACCATAAACTGCAAAGGCCAACAATGAGAATCCAAAAGTTCTACGCACATTATATGAGAGAGAGAGAGAGAGAGAGAACTTGGTCTTCAGTACCTCAACTCCTTGTAATTGGTGAACGATGTTTTTGCTTTCGTCATCATAACGACAGCAAGCTTGCAATGCCACAAGTGCTAACTCCATCTGTCTGTAATTAGCCTGATCTCCCTCTTTCTCCAACTTCCGTAACAAAATCAGAACAACTGTTCACATCAACCAAACAAAGACGAAGCTATAAACAAATAATGAAACAAGATAATTATTATTCAGCCAAAAACCATTATCGACGATAATACTTGCGACGAAGGAATGAGGGGTATTTGTACGTAAATTACCATGATCAGACCCGGAAGTGTTGATCCGGTTATTCCGCTCGCCGGCCTCTGGTGACTCCATCCTATAGTTCCTGCCGGGGAAGGCGTGGGATTATTAACCAAGTACTTTTGTTTTTAGTACAACATGTTTAAGTAATTGAACCCCATATCCAAACCCTAAACCTAAACAAAAACACCCACCAAATAATCAAACGCCTAAGCCCCTGAGTCAGTAACCTTAAATGAAAAAAATTGAAACAATCCCAGCTTACTTGGAAAGGGACGTCGGGGTCGCTGACCTGAGCGTCGTTCGAGGAATGGACATCTCTCTCTCTCTCGGTCTCGGTAGGTTTCTGTGAATGGGTGAGTTGGTTTTGTACGTTTCGTTTCTTTTTATATCTATAAATAACTAGGGTATTGTAACGCGTCGATTAAATTTTGTCCTTAATAAATAGTTAATACTGAATGTTTTAAAATGATTTTAACCGTTATATTATTTTTTTAGGTGGCAAAGGATTGAAAGGAGGTATTATGGTAATTTTATGTGACAATTTTATTGTAGCTAAAATAACAGTTCGGACTAATGAGTTCGTTTTATAAAAAAAAAAAATAAGAGGCATAATTTCCCGGAGAACAGTAAATTGTAAACAAAACACTAGCAGTTGTGTTTTCAATATATTAATTGATTAGTAGAGATTAGTGTGTGTTGTTTTGTTTGTGATATTTTATAAATAAAGTGATTAGTTGTGAAACCAAATCTCTCCGTCCAGTTCTTCCTTAAGGTCGTCGGCCTTTTAGTTATCCTTTTTTTTTTCTTCTTCTTCTTCTTATGTTTCACCCATTCTTATTTGCATGCAAATGCGCGGAAAGAGAAAGAAGGGAATTCGAGCCAACAAGTAGTATATGTTCATTAAGTCCATATTCCATTAAAACCCAAGTAGTCAGATTTTTTAATAGTAGATCACCTTATTAGTCTAATTAGTCAAATAGCTAATATAACTAATAAATAAATATGTCTCAAATAACAACATGAAATTACTATAATATCCTTACCGCGCATTAAACAACAAAAGCATGAAAAAAAAATCACCCCGGCAGTCGATGGCCCAGATAAACGAATTATTTAGGTAGGAAAGATGGTGTTGTTCTCTGTTGCTCGTTACTTTGCTGTTTGGAATACAACAAGGTCGGGAGTTGTCCAAAGTATTTAATAACACAATATATTTTGCTTTTTCTTGGGTGTATGGGCGTGTAACTGGGAGAAGTAGGTTTTGATTTTTTGATCTTAAGGTTCAGTTTGGTTGAATGGGTGCTTCGACCGTACATGAACACAACGGAGAAGCGGAAGTTTATTGGTGACTGAAAGAACAACCCTAAGAGAGTACAGAGTAAATCATTCAGGCATATCCTTGTAACCTTCCAAAAAAAAATAAAAATGTTCCGACAAATTTTTACTCGTGTGATCCCTTGGACATTGCACATCTTTTTTAATCCTTCATTGTGTAATGGACAGGGATTGAAGTGTTCTGATTATTTCAGGGATTTCCATGTTATGCCATTGTGTGATGGACAGGGATTGAAGTGTTCTGATTATTTCAGGGATTTCCGTGTATGTATGTGTGTGTGTGTGTGTGTGTGTGTGTGTGTGTGTGTGTGTGTGTGT